>JAQFVV010007659.1:0-68057 GCA_028023455.1 Epiperipatus broadwayi
CCACATAGTAGAAGCCTCTGCAATCTATATCATTTATATATATATATATATATAAAACCAAACCTACCTAACACTATACTAGCAAAAATAAAAATGAAAAATCATAAAGCAATACAATACTAGATTAAATTCAAAAATTTTACCAAAGTCCTTTCACAACCATGGTTTCGTCTACTACAAATGGACCTTCTCAAGTGAAAATCAAACTATAAGAAATAACAAATATATACACACAAAAAACCTTCCCATAATTCATTTTAAACTCCACCTTCCCTTAATATAAAAAATAACCGAAGCATTGTCAAATAATATTATTTGACAATGCTTCGGTTATTTTTTATGAAAAGAATGAAATTAAAAAGAAGAATAAAGGAGCCTTTGATGATAAATCTTCTTGATTCTGAGGCTATTAATCTTATGAAGACTTCTTTTGATATTAAGGGAAGGTGGAGTTTGAAATGAATTATGGGAATGTTTGTTTGTATGTATATATTTGTTATTTCTTATAGTTTGATTTTCACTTGAGAAGGTCTATTTGTAGTAGAAGAAACCATGGTTGTGAAAGGATTTTGGTAAAATTTTTGAAATTAATCTAGTATTGTATTGTTTTATGGTTTTTCATATATATATGCAAACTAGCCTCATGGTCAGACCTGTGATGCTATAAAAGTGCCTTAGTCTGAGTTTGAAATCTTAAGATTATTTTTTTTTTTTGTAATTTCAAGTAATGAGCTTAGTTTAAAAAATAAATAATAAATACTAAATGCATAAGTGTATTAGTTTTATTAAATACTAGTCTTTACTGATGAAGACTCAAGTTAGAATTCAGCTGGTCTTGGTATATGAATTATATAGCATTCACATTTTAGTAAACATTGATTATATAAGCTTACAGTAGATGGTTCGAAACTAGAGTAAATCTTTAAATAACTTCAATCTCTTTAATTATATATATATATATATATATATATATATATATATATATATATATTAATTTATATTGAAAATATATCTTTATATATATATATATATATATATATATATATAAAGAAAAATATTTTTCAATAAAAATTAATAGCAAAAATAATTTGAGATTCATGATAAAACTCCTTGATTATTAATACCTGGTATTTTTTATTATTTTAATTCACTTTAATTTTTTAAAGAAGTGATAGTAACCTAATCCTCTTCATATTTTTGTTTATTTATTACTTGAAGATATTTTGACATATATGATTATTAAATATTTTAATTTAAATTAATATCACTACTAACATTTCAGTAAAGTGTGATTATTGTCTTGTATATTGTCGGTTATGCATAAGCTGAAATTTTTTCATCAAGTACTTTTATTTATTTCTAGATATTATACACTTGGTTATTGAAAAACATTGTTTAGAATGATTTTGTTGTAATTAATGAAATTTTGTAATAAAAAATGTGTATTTAATATTTAAGTGTTGCAAATTGAATCACTTTAAAAAGTATATTCTATTTAATGCAATGTGATAATCTAAACATGTTGGTCATTTTTTGGTGTAGTCTGAAAACACTTACAAAATGATCCTTTTGAGAGATTATACTTTGTTGGAGTGAAGTTTTCACTGTTTTCATTGCTACAAATTGAGATGTTTACATTTTACAACATTATCTAAATGTTTCAAAACATGCAAATATAATGCCTGACTATTATAAAGTAAATTTGAGAGAAATATATTATTTGTGACAAAAAACAACATTCAGCATTGTTTTGACTATGTACATGTAATGTGATGTTTTTAGGGTTATGGTAAATTTAACATTACAATTAAACTACTCATAAAGTTGTGTTTTCATGAGATCAAATTGTTTGTAATCTGTTTTAAGCATTACAATATTTTTCATTGCCATTTTCTCTAAATAAAAACAGAATTTCACATTGTTCAAACTTGTCAGCCATTATAAAAATAAAAATAAAATTGACAAAGACATGAAATGCACTTTATAAAAAAATGTGATATGTGGTCCCAGGAATTTACATGGCAATGTCATTGGGCAGATTGATGGAGAAGGTTTATGCATACTTTTATGTATTTCTTTTCTTTCCATCAAGTTATCTTTATTTTATAAAATAAAAAACATTATCATAACAAAACGTTTATGTGTATTTTTTGCATGATTCACAAAATTGTTTATGCTCATTTATTCACTTTAAGATGTGTCATTAATTCCTTGTCCAATATTTAAACTATATCTCATTTTTCTCACATAAAACTGTGTACATTCATTGATAATCAGAAAGTAACTTTAAGAGTATATTATATATTAATTCTAAGCTAATTAAAATTTATGTTATTCTGATTATTGAAATACTATTAAAAAAAAGTTAATTCTATTGCAAAACTTACTGCTGATGTTTATTTGTTTTATTGTTTAATCACAGAAGTTTATTGTATTATCTAATTAATTCCACTTGAAATCAGTAAGAAATCAATAGATATATATATGAGGGTTTTTTCCTCTTTAAATCTTTAAAGGCATTTATAAATCTATTAAATTAATTGAGACTCTAGTATTACAACACTATAAAACCATTTTAAGGTGTTCTTGTTTTATGTATAGTCAATTTTTATTTATTTCAAGAAGCAACAGAATCCATTTATTTATTGTTTTGTTTTAAGTTAATTAAATATCTTAACTAAAATAGTAGTTGTAATATTAATAAGAACTTTAAAAAAACAACCCAAGAAACAATCATTATTATTATATAAGCAGAACCATATCAAAAGCTTTAAAAAATAACAATAATCAAATAGTTAAATCATTTCATTTAAAGTCTTAATATGTAATAAAAATAATTTTATTCCAGCCTTATGAAAATAATATAAACATATTCTTGTTACAAAAGTTACTGAAAATATTATAAATTTAAATTTTATTGTTAGAAAGTATGTAATATTCCGTTTATTAAAACCTTTATAAATTATTCAGTCTCCATTGAATGAAACACTTGAGTCTATTTTTTTTAATGCATTAGTAAATGCATTTGACATTGACAAATATTTTTATAAATTATTTCATAAATTATAAATTATTTAATATATTTTAAATAGGTTAATCTTTTAAAATTTAACTCTTAAAATCGATTCTGACATTGTGGTTGTAAAGTGCTAAAAATGATTAATAAAATCTTGTAATGTATATTTTAAAAATAACACTTTCTAAGAGCATTTTTGCAATAACTATAATTTAAATGTGATGGGGAAAATATTTCAACGAATACAATCCACTATTAATAAAAATTAATGATGTGTATCAATTCTTTTTGTTCTGAGTGAGAGAAATAAAACATAAACAAAAAATATCCGTTATTTTATTGGTTGTTAAGCAATTTTAATTAAAAAATACATTAAATATTTGGAATATTATATTAGTTGAAATTGATTAAAAACAAATAATTTTAGCTTAAAAACATATTTATTGTGAAAGTAAAAAATATGCAATAAACATATCTTATGCTATAATTTATATTAAAATATCAGTTTGATACCAGAATCTATTAATTATATAGTCTCTGTAACAAGTGTTGTTAGACTACTATAATTTCAAACAACAATAATTTAAAACCTTTTACTTTCTAGACTAGCATGATGTCACAAAATGTAATGTAAAATCTAAAGTTCTTGAAGCATATACAGCATTGAAAAACTTGAATTTTTTAAAAAAATATCAGGTCACAATGACTTTTTTAATTATGTTTAACATAAGTTAAGTGGAATTAGATCATAATTTCTCACCATTAAAAAAAGTTAACTAAAACATTATTGTCAAGTGTTGGTGGTCTAGCAGTTAGCATAGCTACCTTCCAAGCAGCTGGCCCAGGGTTCACGTCCCGATCAATGCATTTGACATATAAAAACAACTAAAAATATTTTGTGGAAGTGGAATATGTCATTACAATTAATTGTATAATGATTATGAAAACTTACAGTACATGATTTGAAAGAGAAGTAACCAGAATGCATTATTGCTACTAAAATATAAGGTATAATTGAAAGTTTTAGTAAAAAATATTAGCGATTGACTTCTACATAAACTAGAGTTATATTTTATGAATCATAGGTAGGAGTTTTTTTTTTTTTCATTTATTGATTGAATCACAATTAAATAATATATAGCATGAATATAACTTTTAAAAATGGTAATATATCACTTATTTTTGAGGTAGAATGGGTATTTTGAAAACAGCTGAATTTATAAAATGGTAGACATGCCGGCCCCCTAAACCATTCAATAAGAACTCTCAGGACATAGCATAACCTAATTTAATTTTGTATACATCCTTTTCAATTTGTGCATATAGTATTTAATAAATATATATTTTTTAAACAATTTGTAATAATTAAAATTTCTAACACTTTATTCTATTTGATATTTGCTTTGTTTATGCAAATGAAACTTGTCTTTTGCATCATAGCATTATCATCAGATGAATATTTTCGATTGATTACCGTTTATATATATATATATATATGTTAAAATGAAGATTTGCATGGGTTAAATATATAAAATACATATTTTGCGGGTTCATCCATGTTAAAAATTTTTAATATTAATATACTGACATTTTGACTTGTGTGACCAAGTCGAAACGTCAGTATATTAATATTAAAAGTTTTTTAACATGGATGAACCCGCAAAATATGTATTTTATATATATGTATATATATTATACTTAATGTTTTCACGGTTATATGATGTAGGTAAATTATAAGTTTTTGGGATATACCGTGTCTTATTTTCCATTGAGCACCGATATTTCGATGGAATAGCAACCGCCATTTTCAAGGTTAACTTTTGAAAGAAAAACAGTTAGATCTTAACAAATAATGTGACTGTGTGCGAGATGAGAAATGAGATTCCAGTTCAGCATTCACAATATGAGGCTTATCAAAATGTTTATTTTCATCAGTATTTTTACCTGTTAATTTTAAGTTAATATTGGATAAAAAGAGAGGTTCTGCTCCATCAGTTCTATTTAAACCAGTATGTCTCTTTAATATTTCAATTGACTCTCTCATGGTTATTAAATCATATCTTTCCAAATTAGCAAGTAGTTTTGTATTGTCAAAATTAGGTTTGTGACCAATTTCTAAATAATGGGAAGTAAAAACTGATGTGCTAATTTTTTGTTGAAAAGCATTTTTATGTTCCTTAATTCTGACATTAATTTGTCTATTAGACTGACCCACGTAGCCTCTTGAGGACTGGAAACACGGAATTTCATAAACTCCTCGGTGTTCCAAAAGTATTCTGTCTTTAGGTTTATACAAAAAATCACCATTTTTTTTGCCAGTAGAAAAAGTGGTCTTTATATTAAAACAAGATAGTATTCTACTGATTTTATCAGTAACCAAGGAGTTTATGAAATTCTGTGTTTCCAGTGCTCAAGAGGCTACGTGGGTCAGTCTAATAGATGAATTAATGTCAGAATTAAGGAACATAAAATGTTTTTCAACAAAAAATTAACACATCAGTTTTTACTTCCCATTATTTAGAAACTGGTGACAAACCTAATTTTGACAATACAAAACTACTTGCTAATTTGGAAAGATATGATTTAAGAACCATGAGAGAGTCAATTAAAATATTAAAGAGACCTACTGGTTTAAATAGAACTGATGGAGCAGAACGTATTCCAGCTATGTGGAAACTTCTATTTTTATCCAATATTAACTTAAAATTAACAGGTAAAAATACTGAGGAAAATAAACATTTTGATAAGCCTCATATTGTGAATGCTGAACTGGAATCTCATTTCTCATCTCGCACACAGTCACGTTATTTGTTAAGATGTAACGGTTTTTCTTTCAAAAGTTACCCTTGATAATGGCGGTTGCTATTCCATCAAAATATCAGTGCTCAATGGAAAATAAGACACGGTATATCCCAAAAACTTATAATTTATCTATATATATATGGTGATATGAAGATTTTCATGGGTTGCATATATAAAAAACATATTTTGTGGGTTCATCCGTGTTAAAAAAATTTAAATACCGACGTTTCGATTTGATGAACCCGCAGAATATGTCTTTATATATATATATATATGTATAACTTAAACCATTGTGATATGCATATATATATATATATATATATATATATATATATGCATATCATAATGGTAAACACTTTTGTAAATATATATATATATATATATATTTACAAAAGTGTTTTAACAATTAATCATAATAAGATTTTGTTAAAATTTAAAATTTGTATTCTAATCTTTTGATGTACATTTTTAACAATTAAATTAAAAAGTATATATATATATATATATATATATATATATATATATACTTTTTAATTTATATTGGCAGGGTACAATATATATATATATATATATATATATATATATATATATATTGTACCCTGCCAATATGATGACCACCCATAGATGATATGCCAAATCCCTAGATTAGGCTACCATATGTCTTTATCTAGGAATTATTTAAAACACTTACTATTTTCTCAATTATCTGTGGTCAATATTAACAATTGTGAGACTCTCCTTTCATAACAACAAGATTGTATACTTTTTATCATTAAATAAATACTAAAGTATTTATCCAATGGCATGAGAATACATAGACAATCTTCCTTATTTAGTATCTACATACTTTCATAATTAACAATCATGATTAAATGACTATAATAAAACATATAAAATTATTAACTTTCAATTAACTAATGAAGAAATTATACTATCATGTTATTGTATATTGATTATTATTATTATTACTTCTATTTGATTGTAATTAGCAATAATCATAATAATAATTTTATACTAAGGATATCTCAGGATAATCATTGACTTAGTTATTTAATCCACCTATAAAATATCAAGGGGGATTTTACTGAACTCTATATGTATGGTGGATTAAGAAAAGACTTATAACCTGAATCTATAATTAAAATTGTACTAACTTTAAATTTATGTTCTTTAATACTTACCCTTAAACTCACATTATTATCTAAATTATTATTATATGTGATATTTGTAATAATTTAATTATTTATAAATAAGCATACTTTAATAATTTGCAATGTGATTAAGACAGCTTACAGTAAGTAAAATCTCTTTTAAGAAATGTGTGCTTAATTGACTGTTATATTGATCTAAACTGAATTACTTTATTATTTCCATCTCAAATTGTACATTTTGAGTTCATATGATATAGTGACAATGACTATCATAAAAGAAATGCAACATTTAATACTCAAGTCTACTTGCAAAACAACAAATTTAATCATACTATTTACAAGATATTATAATATATATTTTAACCAACATGTAATTTAAAAATAACAATAGTAATAAAATTATATACCAATATAATATAATAACAGTATAAGCAATTTAAAATTTTTCATTCCCTTTTTTACCTTTTAGATATTTACAATAAAAAAACCAAAACAAATCCAAAAATATTACCTTTTCATATAATATGGTGCTGTTGTTATATGTATATCACAAATCAGGTGTTTAACTTAGATTATCATTCTTTCCCTTCTTTTTACAATTATCAACAATTATAAATTAGTTGTTGAATTAGAAAAACAAAATGAAATATAATAACTATTGTATTATTGTTCCAATACAAAAATCTTATTACAATACAGTGAAATGTCACTTGTGAATTTTTTGATACCATGATATTCATCCTAAGAAAAAAATAAATTATGATAATAATTATAAAATCATCAATTAGTTTATTGATATCAAACTCCATCTTCCTATAGTTTCATATTCAACGTATACTCTTAATTACAATCAATAAGAATTTTAGGTTGTATACTATAAAATCTGAACCCCTATATATCCCTGCAATAATTTCCATCTATAATTTATGTGACTCAGATAAATATTAATAGATCAGTTCTTTGTATATTCTAAATAAAGTACCTATCTGTGCTTTATCTAACAACTTAATTATTACCTTCATATTTCTAACTTATATTTGTTTGATATCATTCTTATAACTAATTGTTTCTATAAAGTACAAACTAAAATTACTTATAATCCTGTATAACTATATTAAATTGTTCATAATAAAACATAAGATCACTGATACCTCTGAAAAAATTAAAAGACTGAAGTGGAGTTGGGCTGGACATATTGCTAGAAGAGATGATAATAGATGGACAATTGAAATTTTAAACTGGATTCCAAGAGATTGTAAAAGACCCAGAAATAGACCATGTGTGAGATGGATGGATGAAATAAGAAAATGTTCAGGGGTGTTGTGGAGAAGAGAAGCTAAAGATCGGAGAAGATGGATTAAACTTGGAGAGACCTTCATCCTGCAGTGGATTGATAATGGTTGATGATATATATATATATATATAATGTTGCAAGCATTTTTATATATATATATATATATAATGTTGCAAGCATTTTTTCTTTAAATATAAATTCCTAAACAATTAAGAAAAAAATAATATTTTTTGCTGGCATTACAATCATTCCACAGGATCCAGACTGATCGCACATCAATATTATTCACTTTCATTTTAAATATTCCACTATTTACATGTTAATATTACAATCATTTTTGCTCCATTTGTTCTCATCTGAAGATTATTACAATTATCAAATTTTTCAAGAAGTCAGGTTATTGACAATGTAGCCATTTTTTATTTTTCTTTAGTAATTAAAGATTATTTCTAACTTGTCTTATATGTTTGATTTAAATACTTCTTGTACTAGTAATAAGTGATTCAGCATTGAAATAATTTTTTACTTATTTTTTTTCCAAAATAATCTTTATTTGCACAAAAAGTAAAATATACATTGTAATATAGAGTTCATGTTTACAATCATGTCTGACACATTAAAGACTAATTAGTTATTAAATTAGATGATGTGAACAGGATTAAAAGTAAAATTTTATGTTTTGTTACTTATCAGATGTAATCTTATTTTGGTTAATATTATTATTAAGAAAAAAAAAACATTTTTCATATTCACATTAATAGTAGAATAATATTATTTTCACATATATTTATATTTCATAATCCACTAAGGTTTATTTCATCTGTTTTCTCCAAGAATATTTATTCTTTATTAAATATCTTCTAGTATAGTTTTTTCTCTGGTACACTTATATGATTTTTTTTTTCAGATGATAGATAATGTTTTCATTCATGCTAACAGACTGCTGTTATTCAGTGCACATATAAATATAATAATTTAACCTATATAATTATCAGCGTAATTTTTTTAACTTTACATAAAAGTAATGTTGAAATTCGTATGCTCAGTTTTAATCATTTCTTCAATTAAAATTTTATTTTTTATATACTTTAATATTTATCTTTGAATATGATGTATACTTTTCTGTTCACACCTAGATTTGTTATTATCTATTACTATTCTAATTATAGATAATTTAAAAAATGAATAATTATCTCTGTCAGAAATAATTTGCCTTTTTTATCACTGGTTGATAACTTGATCTTGTTGAATTATTTTGGCTCATATGACACATAAATACTTCAACTAGTTTAGCAATTAAATCCAATGTTAGTACAGTACTCCCAAGGTATTTTCCTGTTGTGAGTTTTGTTATTTGGTCACAATTTAGGATATACATACATTTTTCCTCTTCATTTTATATTATTTTCTCCATATAACAATTTCAAAAAATTTTCCAAGAGCTATTAATTATTGAGTTGCCTGTAGACATCAATTGAATTTACTCATTCATTTTAACAAAACTTTATAACATATATTTTTTAAATTATTACATAGGAAAAATTCATTACTTTTTAAAAAATAATAATAATAATAATAAATAATTTTAAGCAAACTTTTTATGATAAGAAAATCAAAACAAAACAACTTACTTGTTCCTTGATCTGACATTTTTTTACCCAATTTAATATTCCCTCAATTTTTCTCAATGATTGTCTGAAGACTGTTTATTAGTTAATTTTTCCCACTTCTTTGATTCTATATTTAATGAATTATTAGTACTTGATCTAAATTTGAAACTAATATTTTCAGTTTTAAAATATTTCTCAATAAAAATAATACATTTTAGAAACTGAATAAAATACAATTTACTTTCTTGATTTATAATAATTTGGTTTTATTTTTATATAAACTAGATTTGATATTGCTTTTATAATTTTTTTTCACCAAATTCATAAAATAATTATTAATCATTTCTTTGTAAACATAACTTAAGATTCAACTGAAAATAATAATACTTTTTATAATATTAGAGATGCACAGACAATAATTATCTATCTATATAATGCATATTTGTTTAGAGGATAAGAGTTGAACTTTACTATAATATTAATTCTATCAAATGTTTAATTATTTGTAACTCTGATAAATTTATAGTTTATTATTTTATCTTTTATGTACATTTGTAACCAAATATTTTACCCAGCATTTATATTCTTTATATGATTTTAAATTGACTAAACCTAAGTTGAAATCTTATGATAACTAAAATGACAATTACTTTTCCTAGCTTAGTAAGTAACTATCTTTCTGATTTAATAAAATTTAAAAGTATACATCTCAAAATTTTATTTCCAGTTTATTTTATGATGGGACATATCAATAGAAAGGTCCAATATATTCATAGTATTATTTCCAGAAGCTTATGTATAATAAATATATATAATAGGTAAATAGCTGATGGCTCAGTACTGTAACATGTACTTTCATGAGAACTTACCCCATTATCAGAGTTAACTTTAAAAGAAAAATCAGTTGATCTCAAACAATAACGTTCAGTGTGAGATGAGTAATGAGATTCAAGTTGAAGTAGTTCAGCATTCACAATATGAGGCTTATCAAAATGCTTATTTTTTTAGTTTTTCCACCTATTAATTTTAAGTAAATATTTGATAAAATGAAAGATTTTCACATAACTGGAATAAGTTGTGCTTCATCAGCCCTATTTAAACCAGTATGTCTCTTTAATATTTCAATTGACTCTCTCATGGTTCTTACATCATCTCTTTTCAAATTAGCAAATATTTTTGTATTGTCAAAATCAGGTTTGTGATCAATTTTTAAAAAATAGGAAGTAAAGACTGATATGCTATTTTTTTTATTAAAAGTTATTTCTATGTTCATTAATTCTGACATTTATTCATCTATTAGACTGACCAACATAGTTTTTTGAGTACTGCAAACATGGAATTTCATAAACTCCTTGGTGTTCTAAAAATATTCTGGCTTTATGTTTATAAAAAAAAAAAAAATCACCATTTTTTTTTGCCAATAGAAAAAGTAGTCTTTATATTAAAACAAGATAGTCTTCTACTGAATTTATCAGTAACCCCTTTAATATAAGGTTAAAATACTCTATTAAAAGAGTAATTGTCAATTCTATCTCTTTTTTTCTTTTTAGTATTAATGGTATGTAAAGTCTTATATATGATGTTTTTATTATAATTATTATAAAGTAGAATTTTTTTTGCAAGTTCTATTTATTGAATAAGATGTTTTTTATCAGATAAATTATAAGCCCTAATCAACATTTTTTTTTGCTACAAAAAAAAATTGTGCAAGATGATGATGAGAATTAAAATTAAGATATATGTTTGTATGGGTGGATTTTCTGTAAACTGATATTGATAATGTTTCATCAAATTTTCTTGCAATTAAAAGATATAGAAAAGAATGTGATCTGTTATTTTCCATTTCCATAGTAAATAATTATAAATTTTGATTTCAGAAGTTAAAAAACCATCTATATGGCTGAGATATGTTGATGATATATTTTTTATTTGGCCTCATGGTGAGCATGTTCTTGATGACTTTTTTAATTTTTTAAAGTCTTTACACAACAATATCAGATTTACTATGGAAATAGAAAATAATAACCAATTACATTTTTAGATGTTTTAATTGAAAGGAGGGAATATTTTTTTTTTAGCTCATGGTATATATAAAAAACCAACACACACTGAGTGATACCTACATTTTTCTTTTCATCACCATCCTGCATAACTATTTTCAGTGGCAAAGACATTGTTGGATAAAACTAAGAGATTTTTTGATGATAGCCATTTTCTCTAGAATATTTCTGCTACTAAAAAATGCTTCTTGATAATGGTTTTAATTACAACATTATTAATATGGTTTATATATATATAAAGAAAAAAAAGATTTTGGTACATCAGAAATTAAGCCAATTTTGCCATATATAAAAAGATTAACTGATAAAATAGGTAACATTTTAAAGAATAAATTACACTACTTAAAAAAAATAATGAAATATTTCCACTTTCTAAACAAAATTGTAAAATTATTTTATTAAAATAGAATAAATATTCAAATGATTTGCTTCTCTGAAAATCATAAAATGTTTGTGTATTGGAAGTGTCAGAATCAGGTTTTTATTTAAGGATTTTCACTTTAGAATCCCCATTTATACTCTGAATAAAACTATATATTATTTTCATTTATTTTAGTATATGTTAGAGTTTTAGAAGGAAGTAGATATTAACAATTTGAATTTAGCATTTTTTTTTTTTTATGAAATTGGTAAACTCTGAGATTTAAAATATATTTATGAAACATGGAAATGTGCAAAACCAAGATATTTATGGAATTGTGAATTGAATTATTTTGTTACATATTTGATTGCCTTTTTTTCATAGACATAAAACTATTAATAATTATTCTAAAAGATACTTGTATTAATAAATACATATTAATAAAATATACTTTTTCAATTTTGTTAATAGCAGATGTTTATAGTCTTATATATATATATATATATATATATATATATATATATATATATATATATATATATATATATATATATATATATATATATATATATATATATATATATATAAAAATATTTTTTTACAAGTGTTTGTTATTTTTCAGACATTTATAGTCTCATATATAAAATATTTTTTTACAAGTGTTTCTTATTTTTATGAATGTTTTCATTGATGCTTTTCTGTAGTTTTGGAGGTGAAGATTACTTTCATTTATTTTATTGAATGGACTGATGTCTTCATTCAGTTTGTTTTAGTGGTCAATAGTAACACTATTTATTTGTACATAAATGTGATTTTCCTTGTGACGCTACTTGTGCTACTAATTCTAACTTGAAAATAGCACAGTTTCTTCCTAACTAATCCTAAAAAAAATCAGTCATAAGTCAAACAAATTTCTGTAATTGATATCTGTATTTATAATAAAAACCACAATAAATACATCACAATGTCAAGAATAATTGAATTTATATTAGTAGTAGAAATCATTTACAAATATTATAACCAAATGTTAAAATAAAAAAAATTAAATGTAGAACAAATGTAATACATTAAATACACTGTTCATGTAACAATAAAAAAAATTAAAAGTATAATAAGAATTTATTACAAAAAAATATACAAGAGAATTATGAAATATTTTATACATACATAAAATATAAATTATGATCAGGAAAAAAATAAAGGAGCATGTGAAAAATCTCTATGACCATGTATAAATAAAAGATTTTTATCTATAATGTTTATGAATGTTAAATTTAAAATTTTTACAGTAAATGTCAAACAGATGAACTGTAAGAATTGGAAATACATTTAATTAATACATTCAGTATATAACTATGCTTAAGTAATTAAAATGGTTTAAATATATAATTTGCACAATGCACATTTATTATTTTCATATTAGCTGAAATACACAGGCTTATATATACCTGCGTCTATATATGTAATAGACAGGGTATTAGCACAGGCTTTCACATGACCCACCACTCTCCACACTATCTCATAACACTGATACACCTGAACACACATATGTTGAAAAGATAAATAATCACCAATATACGTATTTCATGCTAAACCAGCAATCATCAGTTGGTCCAGATTACCATCTCTACACATATATGCTACAAGTGCTCAGATATATATTAAGATAGCAAATTCTCCTACTTTAATGGACAGGCTTCAATCTACCCCACACTCCAACTCTTCAGCTGTCCATCCAATTGAAAATCTGATGATGGAATGCTCAAAGGCCACCCTGAGGCCGACATTATTGTCACACCCATGTTGACCTAAAGTCAATCTGACCCCTCATGTACAGGACATAATCCATTAAATACATATCAGTGTTATGAGATAGTGTGGAGAGTGGTGGGTCATGTGAAAGTCTGTGCTAATACCCTGTCTATTACATATATAGACGCAGGTATATATAAGCCTGTGTATTTCAGCTATTACATATTAGAGATGTCTGCCTACCCCTTGGATATGTATTTAATGGATTATGTCCTGTACATGAGGGGTCAGATTGACTTTAGGTCAACATGGGTGTGACAATAATATCGGCCTCAGGGTGGCCTTTGAGCATTCCATCATCAGATTTTCAATTGGATAGACAGTTGAAGAGTTGGAGTGTGGAGTAGGTTGAAGCCTGTCCATTAAAGTAGGAGGTTTTGCTATCTTAACCCTTAAACCGCTAATTTTATCATTGGTTGTATCAGATAAAAATCAAATCTTTTAATTGGCCAACTCACAAACTGAAGACAAAGCCTATTGTTAAAACATATTCGCCTATAATATTAAATTCAACTCAGATACATTTATAAAAAGTATATAATTAATTTTTCAGGTCATGAAAAAAACGAAAGTTCTTTCAAAAATAAATTGCTATTTATTTATTCTAAAATATTCAACATCGGCAACATAAAAGTTATAATGTAAACAAAAAGATCGACTTTTACGTTATAGAAAAGTAAATATTTCTTTTTATTACAACTTCAATATTTGGACTAAAATCTTCAATATAATTTTCGAAAATAATTTTGTTTTTTTATTATTCTCTCTGAAAATTATGTTTAATTTCCATAAATATTATTTAATAATAATTTAAATCGTATTCTAAATGAAAATCTCAGCGTTTTTCTTTATTTTCTTTGATCAGGCAGTTTCTTTGTTCTTTCCAGCCAATCAGAATGCCTTTTTCGGCTGAGAGCATGCTAAGAACCAATCACAAATAATGTTCCTTCTTTGTTTAGGTTTAAATGCGTTTTTTTTCTATTTTTTACTTCTAAAATAAATCGGAAGATGTCACCATCGTACAGAACTTTTAAAAACGAATTCAATACGTATTTAACGAAAATTTTCGTATGAAAACGAACTCAGTTAGAGTGATTTCAGATGTCGACGAGGAGCCTCATCGAGCGCGGGCAAAGAGTTAATATATATCTGAGAACTTGTAGAATATATGTGTAGAGATGGTAATCTGGACCAACTGATGATTGCTGGTTTAGCATGAAATATGTATATTGGTGATTATTTATCTTTTCAACATATGTGTGTATATTGGTGATTATTTATCTTTTCAACATATGTGTGTTCAGGTGTATCAGTGTTATGAGATAGTGTGGAGAGTGGTGGGTCATGTGAAAGTCAGTGCTAATACCCTGTCTATTATTTTCATATTGAATAGTATGTGTTAGTGAAAAATAATTGCATTTAATATATATATATAGAGCACATATATATATATATATATATATATATAAAAATTTTGTATATATATATATATATATATATATATACAAAATTTTTAAATGATAGATAATTCAGAAATGTATTGAACAACTTTTGCTATCTATCTAGCCTATTAATTTTTTATTTATTTTTTAAATGCTATATCTTATTTTAAAATTTCTTTTTATAATTTTCAAAGCAAACAGACAATTTCTTTAATTATTTCAATTATACTTTAGTGTTTTTTTTTTTCCAAACAAATTTTATTATGAGCAAATTGCATAAAAGTAAAATAAAATACATCTCATCTCCATTACATGAAGATGTTTTAATTTACAATTATTACATAAAGTTGAAACAAAATGCAAAAAAAAAATTATCATAGCATATAATTCGTTTATATATTTCATTTGAGAAATGCATTATTATAAATATAATATGAAAGACTATTTTGAAATATAATTTAAAATAGCAAAAAATATTCTACCTGACATGATTAAGATGAACAAAATATAATAAGTCCATCTTGTTTCTAGAAGTCAGACATCATGTGGTAATTGAGTGTTAATGGCTTTCTTAGCATTTTATTTTCTATAAGATAAAAATAACTAGATACCTATGTAATAACTATTAATTGAAAAATTAGTTTGCTTTTTCCATTTGAAAAACAATTGCTTAAAATCTCAACATGTAAAATCTTTCAAATTTTATTTGATTTACAAAAAATTATTTGGTGTGTATAAATATGTATATTAATCTAAATATATATATATATATATATATATATATATATAGATATATATATATATATATATATATATATATATATATATATTTAGATATATATATACATATTTATACACACCATATATATATATAATACTAAACTAGAATAAATATATAAACCCATTTTTTTATTAAAGTTTAACAAACAAATTTATAAAATTATTAGTAATATATACTTACAAATTTTGACATCATGTTAAAATTATCCACTCAAACAGTTCTCATGAGAAAATTATTTCATAAGCTTAGCACAATTCATAATACTATATTGAAATATAGTATTAGCTCATTTCCAAATAATGCAGGGATTATGAAATAAATATCTTGAGTGAAGTTATTAATTAAACATTTGAAAATTATATCAAACATTTTAAAATAAATAGTATTGCTTAATTCATGGTCTACTTTTTTAATACTTTGTTTAAATGAATTTGTATACAGTTGGCCATTATGTAGTTATGTGATATCATATTATAATGTAATGATTTTAAAAGAATGTTGTTTTTTTTTATGAATTACTACTTCTGAAGATAGTAAAAGGAGTATAAAATATCTTGATTTGATTTTACAGAGAGAAGATAATAAAATTAATAATAAAATGGTGTTGAAACCATTATCAAGTAGAGGAGTTGTGCAACCAAATTCAAACGTTTATTTACCTATAAATTGGCTGGATTTAGAACATTTATTTATAGAAATGATGTTTTGTGTAAATTTCAGAGTGATAAAATAGTTAATATTGAAAAATATGCTAATGATTTATTGAGTATCAATAGATTTAGAAATAGATGGAGAAGAGGTAATAAGGAAAAGAAAAGTGGATAGCATTGTCGTATATAAATGATATTGTTTATAATAAGATTACAACATTGCTATCTGCTGGTTTTAATGTTGCATTTAAAGTGGGTGTCGATACTGGAAGATTAGTTATTAATTGTAAAGATTGTATTGATAAAATCAACAAATGTAATATTAGATATAAAATAGTATGTCATTGTAGATATAATTACCTTGGGGAGAACAAATGTGCTTTGAAAAGAAGATTAGGGAGCATGAATTATTATATAATAAGTTGCGTTATGCTGCAGATAGGTATAAATCTGTTTTTGCAGAACATGCAGTGATTTGCAATGGAGAATTCTGCTTTGATGGTGTTTTAATTTTGCATATGAAAAATGATTTGAAGAAAAGAAAAATTAAGGAATCATATTTTATAAATAGTACAGATAATGTACTGAGTAAACAGAGTAATTGTGTTAGTATTCACAATTTATGGAACGTAGGCCATTTACGTAAAAATGTTACTGTTGTGAGAGTTTAATAAGCTTTAAATGTTAATGTATTGCTACTCAAGATGGTGGAATATGTTATAAGCTGGCTCTAGCGAAGGATATTAATTTTCAATTTTATATAGGCATTTAAAAAAATTGTGTAGTATATATATATATATATATTGTAAATATCAATAGGTCGATATTTATATTTTAAAAAATTTTTATAGTTATTATATATATATATATATATATATATATATATATATATTGTACCCTTACTTCTTGATATATAAAATAGTTTAAAATACAACTAGCTCAGTTACATTATTATGCTTAATTAAAATTTGCATATCTATCTTTAATATACTTTTATATTATCATATCTTAATTAAATTTATTATCAATCATCAAAATCAATATAGTTCTAGATTATACTAATTAAATAAGTATTTATAAAATTATGAGACTGCGAAGTAAAGTTACAAAGTAATAAGCAGATTTACACTGAGTCAATATCTCCCAAGATACTGTCTCAATGGCATAAGAATACTACCACTACCTTATCACCTTACCACTACATCTATAGCATTCTTATGACTTTTAAATGAAATAAATTATCTTTAATAATACTAAAATAATTCCTAACTTTTAACTTAAAATATAATTAAATAATCTCAGGTTCTTCTAAGTTGTTTTAAAATAATAATAAATTATGTAAATAAGTATGATGTGGGATTTTATATCAAACTTAAATACACCTAACTTATTTTAATAATAATAATAAATAATACTAATCTTAGAGTGTAATTTAATCTCACCTATTTTTATTATATAATCAATCATTAAATGAATAAACAATCATATGTATATCTTTTATTTCATATGGTATCTTCATTTTAAAATAGATCAAAATCTTATACTTAATAATCTGTGGCAATAAACAATACTGTATTCTTATAATGTGCATTATAATCATCTTATGACCATTGTAATATTTATGTTCATGTCAATCAATTCTTATAAAATAATGTTAAGCAAATATGGTATTCAATTCTAAGTAATAATAACAAATTCATTTTGTGCAAATATTATGTTTATTTCAAATCATCTGATGTCAAAATGCTGTGGTGAAAAATAATGAAACTCGACACACTTTTAAAAACAAATTAACAAATTTATTTACAATAACTTCAAATAAAAATTTATTTACACTATTTACAGTTTAGAATTTATGACAACAAATAAAATAAAAATAAGAAATACAAATATAAGAGGCTTACACTGTTATTAACTCATGTACTTAATAAGCAATTTTACATTCCTTCAAATGCTATATTAATAATATTACAGTGTGTTTTTCCAAAACTTAGATTTTTTTAAAATAAATAGTAATGTACTTTAATTACTACAAATAACAATATATGTCAAGACTATTTATGTAGCATGTGTACATAATGTAGCTCTACCTATTAAATAACTACATTAATTAAATATTATCATTTATAATGTATTATCATATATTTACTTTATTATTAGCATTGCTTAATAGCTTTATAAAATTAATGTATCTTTGTAATGTAAAACAAATAATTGACTGTAATTATACTTTACTTAATGTAATTCCTGTTATATGTTTTATCAAATATGCATTACATATCTGTACTGTTCAAATACTATTATTTAAATCATTTATCAATTTCAAATTCATAAAGCATTACCTTAGATAAATTCTATGATTCTTTTCTATGTAAAAATCATTACTTTACTTTATGTGTTATTTTAATCCTTTCTAATAAATTTCTATCTATAAAACATATTCTAAACTTATCTAAAATTTCCGGAAAACAAACATCAACTTTAAATAAAATATTCATTATCTAAACTACCTATACTACATTGTCTATACTTAATAAACTTCAATCCAAATATAAGCTTCTACCCATAACGTAACTTAACTTATTTAATAAAACAAAATACAAAAAAAAATAGACTTTTAAAATCCTTTTCTAAATTGCAAAAAATAAAATAATTATTAAGATAAATAATAAACATCATTTTAATACTAAGCATAAATAAAATATCAAAATTATTTATGAAAGAATCATATAATTATTTCTAAGCTTCTTACGTAATGTTGTATCATGTTGACATTATAAATTAAAACTTATGCATATTTTA
Organism: Epiperipatus broadwayi; assembly: GCA_028023455.1. Taxonomy (NCBI): domain Eukaryota; kingdom Metazoa; phylum Onychophora; class Udeonychophora; order Euonychophora; family Peripatidae; genus Epiperipatus; species Epiperipatus broadwayi. Next base: position 19,782 of record JAQFVV010007659.1, read on the forward strand.
ATAAAGTTCGTTGCCAATATAATGTATGTGTTTTCATAAAATATCTATCCATTCATTCTACAACAACATAATATTCAGTTGATCTAAAGAAAAACATATTAAATTCATTAAAAATCATTATACAATATTTTTACCATAATAATAATAATGTCCAATCTGCTATCCAGCATTCTTCGGAATTTGCAGCTTCATAAAATAAAAATCATTCACATTTTCACTCATAAACATTCATTAGAATATTCCGTGTTATATTAATTATAAAAATAAATTTATGTAATTAATTATTATATTATTTTTAAGTTACTATTTAATAAATGTACCTAACCTACTTTTTAATAGTTTAATAATATTTTAAATTTTATGTTAAATAAATAAAATAAAAATTATATTACGTATTCCAGCGACGACTTTTGTTCTACCATAAAAGTTCTAATAAATCCTATGTACAAAGTCAATAGAACACTATTTCCTGTTCCGTTGAATCACGTGTTTCTTGAAAGTTTATAATAAAATGATAACGTTCTTTTTTTTAAAAAAAAAATAAGTTCCAATAAGAAAACAAATAAAATTAAAAAAAAATAGTTTATAAGTTCTTTCTGGATCCAGTTCTTCATAAAATATTATTTTTAAAGTTATTATTTTTAAACTAATTTATAGTTTATATATTATTTTCATTAAATTACTTTAATCAACTTGGCTTGCTTGGTTTAGTTTGACTTGATTTGGACATCCATGTATTACTTGCGCATTTATAATTAACATATTCAGGTAAGAATTAATTTCTCCATCTATAACGTCCAGCGTTTAGATTACTTCAATATAGTACTTCTATTATATTACGATTTTAAATAATCATATTTATAATCTATTTGCCTTTTCAAATCGTCAATATTTAGTCTTTTAAGCACAAAGACTTAACAAGGCAAGTATTTATTAAAATTACTACTTCTTATATCTTTACTTAAGATATACATTTTAATCTTTTAAAATCTACAAAAATACTTTCTTTCTATAGAAGTATTCATATTTCTTTTAAATATCTATTTATAATAGACAATAGTAATTTAAACTTTTAAAACTATTTATAGTCCAAAATACTACTTTTCTCCATCTCGTAGTTTTATGTACTAATCCAGCGTCTATTATTTCTCTAGCATAAAGTTTCTGATATATTTCTCCGATATGTGATGTTTCCATGATTATTTGTACGTAAATTGAGTTTCGATATTGAGAAGACTAATAGGGAATTATTAAGTTTCTACTGCATACTTATCATTTAAAAATTATAAAATTATATACAATAACACTCTTATGATTTTAAAACTGATTTTAAGAGCGTTTATAAATTTACTTGGCTATTTTCTCAATAGCACGATTAACTTAGAAATTTAATTACAGAGAGCCCCCCTCAACAATTGAATCCAGCTTATATACTGCCAGAAACTCCTTATCTGATTGGTACGTTTAAACAATCAAACTTTGCTTATTTACATATTTATCAACACACTATTAAAAATAAAATAATGACTTATTTAATATTTAATATTTTATCAAATTCTTTCAAAACAATATTTATCGTTTATTTAAATCTATTAAACATTCTTTTGAAATATTCTTTCTCACTTGATTTAAATCTTAACTTTTATAAGATCATTTAAAATAAACTAAATCTTTTTAAATACGTTATATTTTTAAAGTAATATTTTTAAAAATCAGATTTAATATTTTACATTAATATCTTTATTTTTATCTCGTGATAACTCACGTATTATTTATAAATTTATAACATGATTTTTTAAAATAATTATGCAACTTTATTAGACAACTTCCACGCATGTGTGTATAACATCTGTTCTTTATAACACAAGAAACGCTTGCCTAAAAATAAACTTAACAATTGCTTTTTTAAAATAAATATTTATTTTTAAAAATAAATAAGATATTATATCAGATTTTAAAATAATTATTTGATATGATTAAAATCAAATATTAATCTCAATTTAAGTACTTATAATTTAAAATATTTTTATTCACTTTTAACATATATTTTAAATTAAATAAATATCTTTGTCTAATTTAAACTTGTCTTTTAAATACTTTAGCTTTAAACATTTGTTATTAAACATATTAATGCAGTATTACATCATAATCATCATCATTTTAAATATCTTCTCAATACCAACACAATTCACATATCAAATACTCATAGATTGCTTTAATTAAACTTATGGTAACATTACCACAAGCAAAGTCAACATCACATTTTTAAAATACTTCTTAAATTTAAAATTTTCTACTAGATTAGCACAAAACTTAAATGGTGACCCATACAAAAGGGCACAATATATATATATATATATATATATATATATATGTATATATATATATATATACTTATATATATATATATATCTATATATATATATATATATGATTTGTATATATCTATATATATATATATATACCTAACCAAATAAGTTTCCATTACAATATATATACAGATTGATAATTAGGTTGATCAGTTACATTTTCAACATAGTAGTGAAATCACTCATTGATTAGGATGGAAAAAAAATAACTGAGATAGTATAAAGTAATTGTGTATTTCCACTACAATCATAAATATTATCTATTAAAACTTTTTTCAGCATGAATGATACTTTTTTGTCTCTTTTAATGATTTAATCTAAAATAACATCTCAAGCGTTGGTGGTCGAGTAGTCAGCACAGGTGCCGTACAATCAGTTATTCGGGGTTATTGGTTTCATTTCGTGGTCAATGATATGATACATGGAGGAAAAAATCTGAAATAACATTTTACACCCATACAATATTTTCATTCTTTAGGACAAACAGCAAATGATAAAGCAGAACAATTCTCTATTCTACTATCATATATAGTAAACTTAAGTAATCAATGAATGTACATTCTCTGAAGGAAGAAAAAATTAAATGCACTGCTAACACATAATCTTACATTCTTCATAGTAAACTTTAAGTAATCACAGATTTTACATTCTCTGAAGGAAGACAAAATTAAATACACTGCTAACACATATTCTTACATTCTTCAAATAAGTTTTGTACTCTTGATTTGTCATACATAATTGTGTGTGTTTTTTTTTTATATATATTATATATATATATTTTTATAAAGATAAATATATATAATTAATAAAAAAAAATTTTTATCGTTATTTAATATTTATTATATCTTTTTTATTTCAATTAAGATTTTTTTCTTTCAACCCCAACAACCAATCAAAACATTTATAAATGTTAATTGACCAAGAGATAAAGTCAAAAAATTGAAAATTAAAAAAATTTATTTTAAATGAGCTCAAAACAAAAAAAATCCAAAATATATATATATATATATATATATATATATATATATATATATATATATATATATATATATATATATATATATATATATATATATATATATATATATACTTCATGATACAAACTTATTAGGTATGATGATTTTAAAATTATGATAATCATTTAGACTAATTGACTTCTATCCATATATTGTTCTGCCTATTGAAATGTTTTATATGAAAAAAAAAAAACACATAAAAAGTTAATGGAAATCCTTGAGAGCGCTCACATATCTCTGAATATGATTGATTAATAAGCGTATTATTACCATTAAAGCTAAAGATAGGCTTTGTAGAGTAACAATATAACACCAACATATTTTTTAAATTAAAAAAAAAATATTTTGTATGTGCATCAATTATTTTTTTTTCAATATATACATTAGTCACTTTTTAGTTTACTGCTAAATAATTTATAGATCTTAAATCTTTTTTTTCCATTTACATTTTAGCAAATCATCAAAGTCTACATGCATATTTTATAATGGGATTATTTTGACTACCATCAATTGATTTTTTTATACAATTTTTAAAAAGCTTTATATTTTTTTGTGAAATAAATTTCATTTTCATCAAAATAGAAGAATTAGTTTTATTTTAAATATTTATTGAATTAAATTGTATTTCAGAATATTACTTTTATATTTAAAAGTTACTTTTGACAGAAATATTTATATATTATAAATAGAATTTAAACAAAATGAAGTAATAAATAAGATTAATCACAATATAAAAGTTTAAATTCATCTATATAATTTTTTTAAAGTGTAATGGAAAAATAATTTTAATAATAAAAAATAATTACTATTATTAAAAATACCAAAAATCATAAATTTACTAATCAGCAGTAAAAATTATAATCACACAATACAAATAAATAGATTTAAAAATATTCTGATGAGATAAACTCAGGCTCTAAATAATTATCAATTCATGATTGACTCCAATTTTTTTAATAAAAAGCATATCTCTAAAACAAATAATTATATAATGTTACCATAAAAATAACTTATTTAATAATAATAAATCTCCAGTTAAATAAATGTTAACTGAAAACCAAAAACGTTAATTTTTATTTTACATAAAAAATGTTTTGAAAGGAGAACAAGAAACACTCTGAGAAAATGAAAATTAATTAATATGAAGAGGGGACAAGCTTTCAAAAATGTTTTTTTTCTCTTAAAAAACAATAGAGATAAAAAGGAAATAAAAAGGGCATTATACAGTGAAAATAACTTAAATATGTTATAGCGGCATCTATGTGCATAACAGCCAACTAGGGGTACAGAGAAGCAAAATTAAGAAGCCAATGATAGTTTTAGGGTAATCTATTAAATAAATAGTCAACTTTTATATCACAATAAAATTAAAGAGTAGGATTTTGGGTTTTATATATAAAAATTACAATACAGGCATTAACAAACAAATGATTATATAACCACACATTTCAAACTTCACCCATTGCGGAGCAATAATAATAATATTAATAATTATTAGCATTTGTTATATAAAACAAAATACATTATGGCAGTGTGCTAATTGAATATAATCAAATTGTACATTTTTAGATAATGAAAATGTATTATAAATTATACTTACGTTAGTATATGTATAAAAATAACAATCAGGCAAATTAATAACTAAAATAATTTATTAAAGAAAAAATAAATTAATAGATTATTATTTGTAGATTCCCTCTTGAATACTTCTCCAGTCAGATATCAGAACAAAAGTCCCAATCTTTTATCTCTCTGTTTGTTATAACTTTTCACACACACACACACACACACACACACACACACACACACACATCACACACATATATATATATATATATATATATATATATATATATATATATATATATATATATAAGAAATTGTTATTTATTTCAATGTAAATTCATTTAAATAATTTCATTCATATTATTCTAAGTAAATTATAACTTAATTCATTCAGTTAACAATTCAAATTTAAAGATTGTATTATTCTCATTCATTCATGAACAAAATATGACATATTTGACCCTCTCAAATTTCAGTTTTTATTCTATATTATTTTATAGTTCATTATATTCTTTATTTATTTATCTTAAATATTTAAAAGAATTTATAACATTAAATTTCTTCCCTTTAGACTATTTGACCATTGTGTCTTGAAAGTCTTTCTTTTTCCTTTGAATATGTTTCCTCTTTTAATTATTATCACACAGGCATTAAATATAGTTACACATTGTGTTAGTACTTTATTTTGCTTTAAATAAAAAATCATTCTTTGCAATTTATCTGTAAGATTCTGTTTCATTTCATTCCTAGCAGTTTCAAATAGTTGGTTAGGAAAAACACTGAGCAATATGCTGAGGATAAGAGCTGGTGTACCAATCGTTTTGGTCTAATGCTCCATATTAAAAGAATGTCTGAAAATAATGAGTAATTTCATACTTTTTAATAAATCATAGTAATTAAAATAAAAATTGACACTTCTTGTATAATTTTAAACTTGATTGTTGAGAGAGAAAGAAAAAGATATTTTATATATTACTGACTTCATTTACATATGAAACCCTGTTACTTTGTTTATAAATTTTTGAGAATGCTTTCTCAATAAAGTTATAAAGCAATCTTTTTTTTTTTTAAAACCACAAGACAATTAAGTAAATAAATATATCAGTGCTTGTTTGCAAAATCAATAAAATCTTATTCACACAATTATTTTCTGTGTGTAGATATTTTATTTCTTATTTATTTATTTCCATCTTATATATATATATATATATATATATATATATATATATATATATATATATATATATATATATATATATATATATATATATATATATATATATATATATATATATATATATATAGGGAACCTGATTGAAATCCGATTCAATGGTGTCATTACAAAAAAAAAAAAAAGAAATTTAGTAAGCTTTTAATTTTCATTAAACGTAGAGTTTAAATTTGCAGTATTATTTAAAAAGAATGCATATATCGAAGTACACACGCGTTTATATGTAAAACGATTTTTTTTTAAAAATGTTTATCGATTTATTTTAAAATAGTTTTCATATACCGCCTGTTTTTAAATCCATTTGATTTAAAAACCAGCTGGATAACTAATTGCATTCCTGTTGCTTTTATTTTAATTATTGTAATCAATTTTTATAGCGGAGATTTGATTTTTATGTTGTTGTTTTCATTTGAATAAACCCTGGGTGGAATTCTTAGATAGATTGAGCGGGAGATTAATATTTTCCCTACCTAAGGCATAGAAATTGGACAACAAGTAAGGTGTTTCATGGGAAATGGAGCAACGTATAAATAGCCCTGAAAATTTGGAGTGTCAGTTAATTCATTGTTCGTTGATAGACAAGCTGTTTATCAAGTGAGAATTTATATCAGCATGGACATTTAATTTCTTAAAGAACATCAGCTGTGATTAAATACTTTTGCTTGCAACAAAATGAAAAATTCTATACTTGTTACCACCACACGAATGGCTTGCTAACTCCACAAAAGATGGATCCATGACTTCCAAGTTTGCTCCAGTAATGCCTTGAACACCTAAAAGAAGCCGGAACCTCTCTACATCTACTTTGCTGCCTAAAGAACCTGAAAATGAACTTAAGTAAAAGTGCACACTCTATGTGAACTTTGTTTTACCGAAAGGTAACTATTTTCATTTTTATTCTTCCCAGGGTAAATTAATTCTCATTAAATCTCCACTCAATCTGATCATAAATGTGTATTCTTAAATCAATATAGCCTCATATTTAATCTTGGCTGGGTTTCCAATATTTTGTAGTGTGTCTTGGAATTTTAGTTTTAAGATTCCTATTTGACTCAGTTTTGTTTATTGGAGAGTGACGAATGAGTTTTATATTTTATGTCTCACTTTTGTAAATGCTTTAGCAGTCTTGTATATATATTTTTTATGCTTAGCTGTAATTATTTAGTATTCAATAATTAATTTTATACTCTATGTTTGCCCTCTTGCTAAACCTCCAAAACTCTTTTGGCTGATGATTTATTGTCCGATTTTCGCAGTTGGAGATTTCGTTTCTAATATTTCTAAAGGCGGAAATTAGAATTGTGTTTTTCTTTGTATATTTCTAAGTCATCAGCTGGAAGATAAAATTTATCATAACTCATATATTACAGGTGAGCAATACTTTCATTCTGCTAGAGTATTTAAACTTTTAATATTTCGTACTCATGTGCACTCTCCAATAGATTTCTTTTTGTATTTATTATGTGTGCTTTAAATTTGTCAGAGCATGTACTCAGAATTTGTTTGTAAGTTAATTTTCTTTAAATGCTGGGCAGATGTAATTGTTTTTCTAATTGTTTACTTGTCCCTTAGTGGGATCTTTAATTATTAATTTTAAAGTAATTTTCACCAATCATTTGGCTGGGATTCACCAGTTTTAATTGTTTCTTCATTTCAGTCATGTTTGTCGGTTGATCTTGAGGTGGATCAATCACCATTATTTTAAATGTAGTAATAGGTGCAGCTCATACCGATATAAGGATATTCGAGGTCTGACCAATTTTTATATCTCGAACAGCTCATCGGCACTGGATTCTTTGATCTATTTAAGGGGCATATGGTTTAAATATCTGAAAGTGAAAACCAATGTTTAGGTGAATCCTCTGCTGAATGAAATTTGCTTCCTCCCTTTCAAATTTGTATATTAGAAGATAGTCAGTCTGTCATAGCTTTGCCTTTAGTATGTCTGGTACACGCCTGAGTTAACCCCCATCTATTGTGTCATAAATTATATTTAATAATTTATTTTCTCATAATAAAATTTATGAAATATGTTTAAACTTAATTTGGCTGACGTTTGTCTTTGTGCTTTTGTCTCAATTGTCTAAACAATTTAAGATCTCTTGTTTCTCCCTGAGTCTAGTCAGTGCAAACCATCATCATCATCTATTCTGATCACAGTAAACAAATTTTCCAGACTCGTAGTGTTCTGGTGGCGCCCTCTGTTTCAGAATAGATTGAGTATCCAGTATTATATATATATATATATATATATATATATATATATATAAGCATTTGACATGCTATTTTACAAAATATAATCACAATGTATATTTGGCATATCAATAGATACATATTCCTTCACATAAAAGAAAGCAATGGTACTGTAAACACTCTATTTCTCTTTTTAAAAACAACTCACACTTAATTTAAGTGCAATTATTTTATTGCCATTTTTCACAAATAAAACTTTTGTAATTAGAGACATTCTAACTTTTTTCCACATGCTAGCAATTTTTAATATTAATTTTATAATATTTTTTAAGTATCCCTTCCTGGATTAATACCATTTTTGGGATTGACGTATTCAGGTTGGATGTTTTATTTATTTTTATGAATACATTATACTTTCTTTTATTCACCATCATTATTCTTTTCAAACAGATCCAGGGTTGAGAGGTAGTGAGCCATCTTTGGTTTTTGTAAATATAAGCTTTATCATTCTCCATGTATTTGTTTTTTAGTGGAGTTGTTCTTTATGATGACTTAATTTATATACTACTTTCTTCAATCAGGATTGGAAATTTTAATTTCAACTAGCTGTTCTTTCAAGTTTTAATTTCCTTTGGTTCATCATCTTTAGAATTTAATCCTCTAACTGTAACAATCCAATGGTTTAAACTCAGGTTAATAGTAGAGTATTTTACTTTCTTTGATTTCCTTTAATTGTATGGCCTTTTTATAGGCTTTATAATATCAAACAAATTTATTTTTAACTTTCTGCAATTGTTCTTCCTTATCAATATTTAGGAAGGCAATTTTATTTTCTTATTTAGAGACAAATGTCTTAAAACATTTGTCAAACTGCAAACTGTGGCACTTTTTTACTTCTATCATTATTTTTATATATTCCTGAATTACAACTTTCACTTTATTAATATCTTTGCAAAGTGTTTCATATTTAAACTTGAAACTTCAGTGATGTCTTTCATTACCACAGTTAATTGTATATATAGGTTTCTGTTAATAAATGTTTTTTTTTTCTTTGATGTTTTCAACATCTATTTTATGGATGATAATTTCTTGAGGTTCATCTTTCAGGTTTGAATCATTTTGCATAATTTCAGGAAGATTGGTATCATGTGTATTTTTTCATCTTTGTCATCCATTAATTTTATGAATGCATGCAACGTCTCTATGATTTGTTCATGGTCATGATTTGTGTTTTTTTTTAATTTTGGTCTTCTATTTGTTCTTGTTTTTTCCTCATTTCTTCTTGGTTTTTATTTATTACTGCATTTCCAATGTGAATGTGGCTGTTACTGAATTTTGTACTTCCAGCAATGGCATAGTCCACTCATCCTCTTCAATCACTGACTCAGCCTTCTCTGGTTGTACTTCTACAGTACTAGATGAATCTATGATTATTTGTTGTTCACTATTTTTCTTTCTCAAATGTGTTAACAATAGTACTTTTATACCAATGTTTAACAATTTTCAATTCATTATTATTTTCACTCTTATTTTATGAATTAATAGCACATCATTCTCTATCTCTGCACAACATTATCCAGATCAGCCCCATATTGCTATTTGAGATGGATAGCTGGGTTTGAAGACATGTAGCTGTCTGAAAATTTCAGATTTTCCACTCAATAAATAACTTTTAGTTAAATGCTGGCTTTGGGTTGGTATTTTTAGATCCAGTGTCTGAACCTACCCTGACACCTCTCTGAGGAGTGCCAAAGCACAAAATTATGGTCAGGAGTTTGGGGCGGGGTGCCTGACAGAGATATTTTAAGCTAAGCATTTAACACAAAGCTTATAGAGGAATTGGCAATCCTCAATGTTTTATAACTTACAAGCTTAAGAGATAGGGTCATGTGATCTATGACTTTTATTTTGACTATTATAAATTATACTTGTTTTTATTATGCATAAAAATAAAAATCAGACAAATTAATAAATAATAAAATAATTTATTAATTAAAAAAATCAATAGAGTATTATATGTAAATTCCCTCTTTCCCAGTTGGATATTAAGAAAAGTTCCAATCTTTATTCTCTCTAACTGTTATAATTTGTCACATATTTATATGCAAAATAAATTAATATTTATTTCAATGCAACTTCTACTGGAATAGTTTCATCCATATTAATTTCAGTGAATTATAACATAATTCATTCATGAACAAAATATAATGCCTTATTTGACAATTTCAAATGTCAGTTTTCATTCCATATTTTTTATAGTTTATTATATCCTTTCATTTTGAATATTCAATAACAATATAAAACATTAAATTTCTCTTCTTTGAACTATCTTTTTGTTATGTCTTAAAAAAGTTTCTTCTTCCTTTGAATATCTTCCTTCTTATAATTATTATCACACAAACATTAAATATTGTTACATGTAGTGTCAGAATTATATTGTGCTTGAAACAAAAAAAAGTTCTTGGCCATGTATCTGCAAGATTCTGTTTATTTTTTTTCTTCCTAGCATATTCTAATAGTTAGTTTGGAAAAAAAAACATTGCTACTTGCTTTCATCTAGTACTCCATATTAAAAGAATACCCAAATACAATAAATATATTTGTAACTTTTAATAAATCAAAGTAATTAATATAAAAATTAATATTCCTTATATAATTTTTATCTTGAGAGTTAATGCTTTTTTTTCTACTTCTTCAAATCAAGAGCAAGAAAAAGAGAACGAGAGAGAGAGGTTTATCTCTCTTACATATTATTAATTTTATTTACATAAAAAAAAGACATTGATGCTTTATTTATACATTTTTGGAATTGTCTCCTCAATGACTTTCTAAAGTAATTTGTTTTCTAACCAAAAAAAATTAATTAAAATAAATATATCAGTGCATGTTTTCTAAATAAATAAATTCGTTATTCACACACTTATTTTCTGTGTGTGCATATTTCATTCCATGTTTATTTATTTCCATCTTGTATGTATATACATGTGTACGAAAGCACACGTTATTTTCCAAAATATATTCACAATATAACTTTGACATTGCTATGACAATTTCCTAAGTTATTTAGTAAGAAAGTATTATAGACTATTTAAGTCTTATCATCAGCTAAGTTTATATTTAATATTTGCATAACAGATTTACCTTCTAACACTTAAGTAAATGTAAATATCTTTCAGTTTAATAGTTAAAGATAAATGTTTAGCTTTGTGCAGATTAATTTAGACATAGAAATTATAAAACTATGTTAAAGTGATTGAAAGAAGTTTGTTTCTATTTCATAGATTAAAATATTTTAAAAATCTTTTCCCAAAAGCTATTTTCCTTCTATAAATTTTTAATGTTTTTTTTAAATAATATCATTCATTAGTAAATATTTTTTTATAAAAACAAAATACAACTTATAATAAATTACTTTACCTTTTCAAAAATTGGAGCATAAATATAACACATTTTTTTGGTAAATTTCAAATGGATTAATGTAATTCCTAATATAGCAAAACGTAAATTTAATAATAACAATATTTGGAATGTTGAGGATAACTTTCAATAGATGAATAAAACATTTGAATATAAAAACAGATAAAAATATTAAAAGTATTCAAATAAGATGTGTACAGAATGAGTATTATATTTATAAGATATAATCATATGAAAGTTATTTTCTAGAGTAAAGAAGATCATATAAAATAAATTAGTTAACAATAATTTCATGATATATCGATTGTTTCTGATACTAATTTTGTATTAATAATTTGACATAATATATTGTGACAGAACAGGTTCAAATCCAGTCACAATGAGTGCAAAGAGTTGGTGGGTATGATACGTATATGATGATTATTAAATTTAGCAGTCACAAACTTAGTTAATTCTGTGTATTATATTGCATCGTTATGGATGTTTAAATATAAATATATATCTCGGAAAAAGAGGGGGTCATGCTCTGTTGTTTTGAAACAGTTATGTATGTATGGGTTATAGATGTGTGCATAAATATGTTTAACTGTTAGGAGGGGGAGATAAGGATTTTCTTTTGCTTGGTTGTTTTATGAGAAGCGTAAAAATTTCCAGAATAATTGAATATGAAAGGTGCTAAAAGCTTTCACGTATCTTGATAAGAATCCAGTTGGGTAGTAAACAAGGCAACAGCAAATAGTGACCTTACTAGAAACAATGGATGAGCAGTTATAGAAGGAAAAGACCCAGAATGCTAGTGTTCTTGTCCCTGCAGAGAGCCTAGTGAATGTGTAGAGATATAGTTAATGCAGCAGAGATTGAGTTAATAATTTCACATGCAAATCATGGCCGGAATGGAAATGTGGGGATGAGAATCTAACATATCAGGATCAAACCCTACCCCAGCTAATTGTATGCTGCTATGACTGATAAAAAAGAATATGCCTCATTGGATTAAAAGCTACTGCCTGAGAATCATCAAATTTTAGGAAATGAAGCTCGGTAAAAAAGAAAATATAAAAAAGAAACCATGTGCATTGTCATATATTTACCTGGATTTATATTAAACTATAAATGTGTTTCTATTTTACAAGCTCACCAGGGAAAGGTGGGTAGTATAAACTTTTGTACTGATTTTAATCTAAATTTTATAACAGATTTTTAGACATTGTTAAAAAAATTTAACTCAAGAGTATTTACAAAGAAATAACCAATTGTACAAGCTTGCTATTGCAGTTAATAGCTGACATCATGCCTTGAACTAAACTAATGGTCATGAAATAAAAAAAAAAACTTAATAAATAACAAAGAAAAGAATTTCTTTTCAATCTCTTCTTGACTATTAAACCTTGCCACAAATGTAGATTGCATATATGAATGTGTGTGTGTGTGTGAATCAAAACAGCAGAGGATTAATGCTAATTTTTGAAGTATTGTTCTTTCGTCATTTATATAATAATATTATTGATTGACAGTAATTTGTAAACTTATAATAAATTTTATATTAGCTATTAAAATCACATGCATTATAGATTTTGGTTATATTTCTTTTTATTGTGTACTCACAGCTATTTATTAGGGTTTGTATGTAGATGGATCCCTGATTATCAAGGGGTAGTGAAATATGAGGGTGATTATTTCCCAACTCACATCTACCTCGCAGAAAAAATGCCACCCAACCTGAGGCTGTCCTAGTTGAGGATCAAACCTCTCTAATATTTAGTTATATATAAGTTAATTAGCATTAGTTAATACCCTTCATATAATTCTTATTTTATATAAGATTGGTACTTGGAATCTGCTGGATGTACATAAATACACATTTGAGAATTTATTTGTATTTTATTTTATTGTCATAGATTATAATAATACATATGGTAGACATAGGTATTTTACATATTCTCATAAACAATAGATTCACTGTTATGTATACATGTAGGAATATATATATATATATATATATATATACATATATACATACACAGTGAATATATATATATATATATATGTGTGTGTGTGTGTGTGTGTTTTGCACATTCTCATAAACACTACATTTGCACATATGTATATGTGTGGAAATAAATATATACATATATGTATACTGTTCAAACAGCAAAGGGAGGTTTTGTTATAATGGTGCGACCAACTAAGGCCCTCTTGAAGAGAAGTAGAGTGGGATTGGGAAAAAGGAAGGAGAAATACAGGGAAAGCTTCGAGATATTTCCATTTTGAAAAGTTGTGTTTGACATATTTACTTAAAAGGGAAGCCAACTATTAGAATTCGGAAAATCTTATATAAAATAAAAAACAGAAATGTGTTTAAACTCATGTAGAGAGGAATGTGATTTAGCAAGGCTTAGAAAGTCAAATAGAAGGGGAAACAAAATTGTAGATTGGAAGGCCAGTGAAATGGTAGTTGAGGTTAACAAAAAAGCAGAAGAAGGTGTTGGGGATGGAGGATGGGATTCAAGACCTCGAATTAAAAACAGAAAAACACAAAAAATAAATGAGAGCATGCAAGGATGAGAGTGATAAGGAAGGAAAGAAATGAAGTGATTAAAATACAATCATTTAAAAGGAAAAAGTAGAGATGCCAGTAGAACACCTAAACATTTAAAAAGATACTTTTGTAGTTATGAGTTGGAGAAACACAGTAAATTAATAGTGGCTCACATACACCTGTAGAATCATGCTTTGGATTGGTCGGAGTCACTAAGGACTCAACTAAAGATGCTTGGGGAGTATGAAAGTGTGTTGAAGAAAACATTCTGAAGTGAGAATCATAAGGAGCGAATCAAAGCCTGCATTATCCAGAAAAAGTTTCAGGAATGTGTTAGAAAAGCATATGTCCAGTTCTTCAGACATAGGTGTCATGATTGAAGGAACAAGAGGCCAGTAAGTTATCAGAAAAAAACACATCTTAAGGATTGTGTTCAGAAATTTGGCAATTGAAATAATGACAAGAATAGGACATACAAAAAAAATAGAGAGGCAAGAGAGATCAAAAGGATATTGGGACAACTGGAGGTTAGTGAACAATGGTGCTAAAAAGAAAAGAGGAAAATTTGGATGACAAGGAGGAAGAAAAGTGCATGGGAAATTTTTTATGTTTAGATAAGGAAGGAGTTCTAAAGTATGCAAATCAGAGTACCCAAAATAGAAATAGAGATCACTGGGAGTCAGATCTAGGCATTAGTGGACTCTAGCAGCCAATTTTCTGTGCTCTCTGAGGAATTGTATACACAAATAATAAGCTAGAAGGTCATAATCCTGACTTTCCCTATTAAGCCAGTCCAAATAAGAATGGCTAACAATAAAATAACAAGTATGAAACCCATTCAGGTGTACATGAACCTGTATATTAATGAAGAACCATTTCCTCTTCGTAGATTTGATTCATGACATACTGATAGGTCAGCCTTTTTAAACAGGTATAGATACACAATAGATTTTAGAATGAGTTGGTTTATATGTGAAGAGGAGGACACCAGGTTGTGTGGGTTTGACATTAATAAAGCTTGCTTTTCTAACAAAGTCTGAATTTATTAAGGTTTAAATAAACCTTAAACCAAATGGAAACATAGTATTATTAATTTAAAAACATAAGTAATTAAACAAAGGACAAAAACAAAATTGCATTTTAACAATCTTTTTATAATCAAGCAAAATAAATTTAATAATGTGTGAGTATTAATAAAGACCACATTATATACATATATATATATATATATATATATATATATATATATATATATATATATATATATATATATATATATATATATATATATATATATATATATATATATATATAACATTTTTTAATAATTTTCAATAATATTGATTAATAATAAAAAAGATTGTCATTAATCATATTTCGTTCCTATATTTTAATTGATTATGATTTCAAATTAATTATACTATGAGTTTCCATCTTGTTTAAGTTTGATCTTTAACTTTAATATCAGCACTTTTCAGAAAACCAAACTTTATTAAGATCAGAAATTTTGAAAATAAATAAACCATTCTAATCTCTAAGGGTTTTCACAAAGTGAAGGTGGTTACATGTATTTATTGACAGATTGTGGGGGATTTATATTTTATTAATATATATATATAAAATTATAAACATTAACAAATTATATAAATTAAAACATATAAATATTCTTTATCCCATCACTGTGAATATAAGATATTAAATATATACATATAATATTTAAATTTTGAATTGCAAACTATGTCAATACAAAACTCACTGAACTAGTTTTAAAAGAAAAAAAATCTATCATATGTTAAGCATCAAACATCATTAATGATATTCGAAATAGGATTTAGTTGTTTTATTTTAAAATAAGAAAAATATACTACTTAAAATTATTTATTATAATGTCTTTTATAGTTAATAAATACATGCCATTATATTCTGGATCAGTAGAAATTATAATCTCTTTATTGTTTTATAAAAGTTATCTTGATTGCATATGTGTATGTGTGATATATATATATATATATATATATATATATATATATATATATATATATATATATATATATATATATATATATATATATATATATATATATATATATATATATATATATATATATTGTGATGTTTGCATATTTATAATGTTATTGGATAGTTTTTTATTTGGAAATGAAAAATTAATTTCAAGTGATAATGTGTTGCATTTTTAATAATTTCATAGCATGTACATAAATATACTATATGTAATTTAACTATTCAAATTACAATATTACTAATTTGAATATCTATTTATATTAATATATTAGTTGAGTTTTTGATGTTAAACCCTGACAAATGGTGTTCATTAATAAAATCTTAGGTTTGATATTATATTTCTATTGCTCATATTAATTGAACTCATTATATATATATATATATATATATATATATATATATATATATATATATATATATATATATATATATATATATATATATATATATATATATATATATATATATATATTTGTAACTGATGAAAGATCTTTGATTCACTTATCCTGATCACAAGGGAGCCACTAGTCCAAAAATCAGAACTAAACATTTATTTTAAGGGTGGACAGGATATGCGAACCAAAATGTGCCGGACTAAACTCAGGGAGAAACAAGATATCTTAAATATTGTTTAGACAATTGAGAAAGCAAAGCACAAAGAGAAATGTAAGCCAAATTAAGATTAAACAAATTTTAAACTTTTATTTAAGAGCAAAATAACTTGTAAGAAAAAGTTTACATGAAAATCAATAGGGTTATCTCAGGTGTGTACCAGAAAGATGAAAATTTAATTCTTGGGCAGACTTACCGACTTTCTAATAACGAATTGTACAGGGAGGAAGCAATTTCATTGAGCAGAAGATTCACCAAAACATTGGTTTTCACTTTCAGATACTTAAACAATACATTCTTGAAACAAATCAATGAAACCAGCACCGGCGAGCTTTCCGATGTCTGAAAAAGGTCTCAGACCACGAATGCCATCTGTCAGTAGATGCTACACCTATTATTACATTTAAAATAAAGGGATTGATCCATCTCAAGAACAACTAAAAAATATGATTGAAAATGAATGAAAAACAAACAATTAAGACTGGTAAATCCGCAACCAAACAATTGGTGAAAACTAATCTAAGAATTAAAGGTCTCAATATGAGACAAGTAAATCTATAGAAAATCAGTTATGTCTGCCCCTGAAATTAAAGAAAATGAATTACCAATTTTTATAATTAAAAAATAAATTTATGACACAATTTCTGAGTACACACTCCGATAAATTTTAAGCTATGCAGGTAAATATAAAATAAATCTATCAGAGAGTACACATGAGTATGAAAATATGAAAGCTATAAATCCTTTAGCAGAAAAAGTCTCTCTCATCTGTAACTTACAAAAGGGATAAATATTATCTTCCTGCTAGCGGCTTATAAAATTACAAAGCAAAAACAATTATAATTTCCACTTTCAGAAATATAAGAAATGAAGACCATGAAAATAAAGTTGCCAGCCAAAAGTTTTGGTGGTTTGCAAAAGCACAAACACAGTATTTAAAATTAATTTGGGGCTACTAAAATAATTACAGGTAAACATTCAAAATATATGTGACTGTCAAAGCATTTAGTCATAGTTAGGCATAAAAATAGAAAACTAACTCGTCACTCTCCAATAAACAAAATTGAAAGCAAAAATTGAATCTTAAAACTAAGATTCCAAGACACATGGCAAAATATAAGAAATCACAACAAATATTACATATGAGGTTAAATATTACTTATGAATACAGATTTATAATTAGATTGAGTGGAGATTTAATGAAAAAAATTTACCCTTGAAAGAATAAATAAAATTTCATCTTACGATAAAGCACAGTTCGCATTGAGTGAGCACGTTTATCTTTAGTCCATTTTCAAGTCATTTGACAGTGGCAAGGCAGAGGCAGTATTTATTTTAGAGGCTCATGGCATGACTGAAGGAGAGCTGGCAGGCATGGGTCCATCTTTTGTTTAAGCTAGCAAGACATCCCGATGATGGCAAAACTCATAGCGGTAGATTTTGCCATCTTGCACAGTATTGAAGTCTGTCAATAATTGCACATTTTTAGCAGGAATAAAATGCCTGAACTACTACCCCAAAATGGTATAACTCTCAGCAGTTGATAATCCAAGTGTCTCTCTGGAATACTGAACCTATCTATTCTAAATTGGTGGGCTATCCTTGCCTTGCTACATTTCCTGTGAAAAACTTTTCTTAGTGTCTAATTCTATATCTTACGCAGGGCAAATATTAATTTCCCACTAAATCTAATTTAAGAATTCCAACCAGGGATTATTGAAACAAAAAGAACAACACAATTAAATCTCCCCTTTTTAGAATTAAGTTTAAAAATGATAAAAATAAGCAACAGAAATGTAATCACACGTTTGCTTATTTTTTTAATTAAATGGATTAAAAACAAGCAGTGAAAGTAAACTATTTTAAAATCAATTCTATAAACATTAAATATAAATTTATTAAATGCACATTGATTACATAAGTAATATTTACTGAGGCTATAACCTCGATAATATGCGTATAAAATGCAATAGTAGGGACCTCTACAGGTGTTTTAACCACAAGCTTATGCTATGTGTTTTAAATAATAATAAAAAATTTAACATTAGTAATAAAACCATTGAATATGAAATCAATCTGGTTCAACTGCCTCAATACGCGATCAAAAAAAAAACATTCGTGCAACCTTTTTTTTTAAAAAAAATATATAAACATTTTAAACTATCTCTAGAAATTCTGCCGAATGGGTACCTCACACTCATGAAAAACAAAACAAAATATTTCATTTCAAACATTAATCCATTCTCATAAATCATTAACAAAATCTTTTTTTTTTTGTTTTAAAACAATCCATCCGATTGCTAAACCTTTAACTTTTATCTGGCGGTTCTTTTACTCCTATTACTAACTTTCTAATGTGGCCTACTTTCTCTCACTTGTCCTTTTTTAGCTTATAAAATTTTATCTTGTCTTTTTCCCATTCTGTTTTGCTTTCGATCATATATACCTGAACCTTTTTCTTAATGAAACTTCCCAATTCTTCATTTTTTCCTATATTTTTGATCATATCAACATTAGTAACTGGCAAAACTTCATTTCCAAGAGACTTTTTGCATGACTTGAGTATGATTGCTTTATAAATGGCTTTTATTTTTGCTTTAAAATCATATTCTGAAAACTTCTCCTTAACTCTTTTCTTAGTTTTAAATCCCTATTCACAAATATCAGTTATTTTACTCAACTCATCTTTAACCTCTTGAGGAAACTCTTTTACATTGTTTTCAACCCCTAACTTATAACTGTTTCCAATATATTTTTTCTCCACCACACTAACTATCTCTCTCCACTCTCTACTTTTTCAAACTCTATTTCCACCCTCTCTGTCCTAGTACTATCCAGTGCTACTTCAATTTATATACCTGTTACAACCACTTTTTCTACTTCCTGACTCTCTTTACTCATCTCATTTTTCAAATCCTTCTCCATCTCCACTTCTTTTTGTACTTGCTGATTTTTTTCTATTCTTCCTGTCATTTCTCTTTTCATTTCTGCTCTCAGCTTCTACAGTATTGTTGGTTGACTCTGTTTAGTTCTATATTTTGTTTTGTTATATTTTGTTTCATTTCCAGCAACTCTTGTCATATTTCTTTCATCTCAGCTTGCTGACTTTGTTTCATTTTCAGAAACTCTTGTTTATTTCTTTCATCTCAGCTTGCTGACTTTGTTTCATTTCCAGCAACTCCTGTCAAATTTCTTTCATCTTGGCTTGCTGACTTTCTTTCATTTCTATTAACAACTTTATCATCATCTGTGTCTTGCTCTCTTCTTTTTTTTACTATCTGGGGGTATGTAAATGAAACAGTGCTATCTTCCAAACCTGCGGCCCTGACACCTTCTTCATTAACTTCCATTTTACACAAGACTAAATCACTATCCAAACTTTTAAAAAAAATATGAAAGCAAATAAAACACTATTTATTTATGCAAGAAGAAAACAATCAATTTTAAATTTAAAAAAAATTCAACTCCGAAAGGTTTTTCTTTTCTTATAAAACACTATTTATTATTTATTTATTTATGTCACACGAAAAAGATGAAACCCCTTTTACCAAACTGCTCTAACAATACAAGACATAACCAACCAAAACTTGCACATGCCTACTATATCTTGCATCTAACACCTGAAATCTTTCTCAACCATTAAACAAAATCTCACATGGGCTTGAAAACTCGAAGTCCTATGTTGGCTGTGCTAAAAATTAGTATATATGTAATGGACGAAAGATCTTTGATTCACATATCCTGATCACAAGGGCACCACTAGTCCAAAAATCAGAACTAGACATTTATTTTAAGGGTGGACAGAATATGGGAACCAAAATGTGCCAGACTAAACTCAGGGATAAACAAAGATATCTTAAATATTGTTTAGACAATTGAGAAAGCAAAGCACAAAGACAAACATCAGCCAAATTAAGTTTAAACAAATTTTAAACTTTTATTTAAGAGCAAAATAACTTGTAAGCAAAATTTTACATGAAAATCAATATGGTTATCTCAGGCGAGTACCAAAAAGATGAAAACGCAATTCTCTGGCAGACTTACTGACTCTCTAATAATGAATTCTACAGGGAGGAAGCAATTTCATTCAGCAGAAGATTCACCAAAACATTGGTTTTCACTTTCAGATACTTAAACAATATGTTCTTGAAACAAATCAATGAAACCAGCACTGGCAAGCTTTCCAAGGTCCAAAAAAGATGTCAGACCACGAATGTCATCTGTCGGTAGAAACTGCACCTATTATTATGTTTAAAATAAAGGTGATTGATCCAGCTCAAGAACAACCAAAAAATAGGATTGAAAATGAAAGAAAAACAAACAATTAAGACTGGTGAATCCCAACCAAACAATTGGAGAAAACTAATCTAAGAATTAAAGGTCTCAATAAGAAACAAGTAAATCATTAGAAAATCAGTATGTCTGCCTCAGAATTTAAAGAAAATAAATTACCAATAATTATAATTAAAAAATAAATTTATGACAGAAGTTCTGAGTACATGCTCTGATAAATTTTAAGCTATACACGTAAATACAAAATAAAGCTATGGAAGAGTGCACATGAGTACGAAAATATGAAAGCTATAAATACTTTAGCAGTGAAAGTCTCTCTCACCTGTAACTTACAAATGGATAAATATTATCTTTCTGCTGGCAACTTATAAAATTACAAAGCAAAAACAATTATAATTTTTACTTTCAGAATAATAAGAAACAAAGACTATGAAAATAAAAGCTCTAACCAAAAGATTTGATGGTTTGCAAAAGCACAAACACAGTATTTAAAATTACTTCAGGGCTACTAAAATAATTACAGGTAAGCATTCAAAATATAGGTGACTGCCAAAGCATTTAGTCAAAGTTAGGCATAAAAATATAAAACCCACTCGTCATTCTCCAATAAACAAAATTGAAAGCAAACTTTGAATCTTAAAACTAAGACTCCAAGACAAACGGCAAAATATAAGAAATCACAACAAATATTACATATGAGGTTAAATATTACTTATTAATACAGATTTATAATTAGATTGAGCAGAGATTTAATGAAAAGAAATTTACCCTGGAAAGAATAAAATAAAATTTCATCTTACGATAAAGCACATATCGCATACAGTGCACACATTTATCGTTAGTCCATTTTCAGGTCTTTTGACAGTGATAAGGCAGAAGCAGTGTTTATTTTAGAGGCTTGTGGCATGACTGAAGGAGAGCTGGCAAGAATGGGTCGATCCTTTGTTTTAGCTAGCAAGACATCCTGATGATGGCAAAACTCACAGTGGTAGATTTTGCCATCTTGTACAGTAACAAAGTCTGTCAATAATTACAAATTTTTAGCAGGAATAAAATGTCCAAACTGCTATCCCAAAATGGTATAACTCTCAGCAGATGATAATCCAAGTGTCTCTCTGGAATACTGAATCACTCTATCCTAAATTGGCGGGCTATCCTTGCCTCACTACATTTCATGAGAAAAACTTTCCTTAGTGTCTAATTCTATATCTTAGGCAGGGCAAATATTAATTTCCTGCTCAATTCCAACCAGGGATTATTGACACACAAACAACAACACAATTAAATCTCCACTTTTTAGAATTAAGTTTAAAAATGATAAAAATAAGCAACAGAAATGTAATCACACATTTGCTTATTTTTTTAATTAAATGGTTTAAAAACAAGCAGTGAAAGTAAACTATTTTAAAATCAATTCTATAAACATTAAATGATCTATTTTAAATATAAATGTGTATGTGTTATAAATAATAATAAAAATTTTAACATTAGACATAAAACCATTGAATCGGATATATATATATATATATATGTATATATATATATATATATATATAGTCCATTAATTAAAAACTATTGTAATAACAACCAAAATAATAAATATAGTGGTAATTAATTATTATATACAGCCTTTTAGTCCACAGAGATATTTTCAGTTAATTTTTCTGCTTATTGAACAGTTGTATATAATAGTTCATTACCATTATATTTATTATTGTTGTATATAGAGACATTATTTACACTTGTAATAAGAGTATTGACAATGGAAACTTTAAACTTATATATATATATATTCACTCAAATTTTAAAAAAATGCTTAAATTGTTTTCCAAATGTTTGCTTTTTTTTTTAATTGACAAAATTCTTTACAAATTTTTTTTATAAAAATTTAAATTAGAATTTTTAAATTGGATTTTTAATTTTTGGATTTGTTTATATATATATATATACTTATTTAATGTAAAAAAAAAAAGAGGAAAACTTTATTTAAGTTATTTTTAGAACCATATTTATTTTAAAAATAACATTTTATCACTTACATTTTTTAGGTTTATTTTTACTTATTTGCTTTAATTGTCACAATTTGATGTAATTTTATAACAATTATTAAGCTATTAAACCTATTTCATGTTTAAAAATTATAAGATCTGTAAATGAGTATTATAGCTGCATATATTTGTAATGAAAAAAATATTGAATAACAATTATAATATAATTGAAAGTAAGTGTACATAAGTTCTATGTTGGGTCTGTTTTTTTATTTATTATTATAATTTAGAACAGTGTTCTTCAACCCTCGGTCTGCGGCCTGGCACCAGGCTGTGAAACTTTTCTGCAGGTCCACACTAGACGGGCAGTAAAAAGTTTGTAATAATAAATAATAAGAGTTTAAACTTTTAATTAATATAGCCAATTTTTATTAATTTTTTCATCCCATTTTTACCCAATTAAAAAAAAAACAAAAAACAGAATGAAAACAAAATCTAATCAATCATTCATAAATTAATTTGTTTTTTCTAGTTATCACAGATGTTTATGGGGGGGGGGTATAATTAAATTTTTTATTACTTTCTAAAAAAATTAAAAAAAAGTTTTTTTATTATATAAACTCCATATATATATATATAAATATATATATATATATATATATATAACTTTATATATATATATTTAACATTGTTGTTTTGATCAGTTATAACAATTATGCTTATCTTTAAGAAAATTTATCTATAGACTTCTGCCGGTCTGCAAAATCTTAGCCTTATTTTTGCTGGTCCACGGAACCTTATCCTTATTTTTACTGGTCCTCAGATATGAAAAGGTTGAAGACAGCTGATTTAGAACTCTTACATATTTTAATGGTTTTATATAAGTTTTCATATATATATATATATATATTGTACCGGTATAAATCCACCACGCTTACTCATACACAGTACCCGAGTTCAAACCCAGTCTACGTTTAAGAATAATTTCCAAAACGCCAACTGAATTCAAACCCAAACCCCGGTATGACTAACCGATGATGACTTTATAACAGCACAGGGTTATCCCTTTTCTAGCTCAGCTTAGAACATGGACTAAATTCTTACAGTTAATGATATATAGGTTTATTAGACTATAGATACTGGGACGGTCATTTATGTAACGTATATATTTAAGTTGCCAATACAGACAGTAAGTGGCTAAATAGACTTAGTGTCTGTAATAAAGGTGGCCTCAATGTATCGTTAGATTAAATAACCCTCTATATCTGTGTCTAATAAACCTATGTATCATTAACTGTAAGATTTGTCCTGTTCTAGCTGAGCTAGAAAAGGGTACCCTGCTGTTATAAAGTCATCATCGGTTGTGTCACTACCGGGGCTGGGTTGGAATTTAGTTAGCCTCCTTCTTAAACGTACGGCTGGGTTTGGGCATAGGGTACTGTGTATGAGCGTGGTGTTGCCGGTCTGTATATATATATATATATATGAAAACTATCTCAAAACCATTAAAAAATATCTTGAGTTCCTAGATCAGTAATCTTCAACCTTTTCGTATCTGAGGACCGCCAAAATAAGGATAGATTCCGTGGACCAACAAATAAATTTAAGATTTGCGGCGCGGAGAGTCTATAGTAGGGCCTAATAAGATAAGCTAATTGACATAACTGATAAAAACTAACATGTTATAAGTAGTTATATATATATATATATATATATATATATATATATATGGGTTTATATAATCAAACTTTTTTTTTGAATTTTTTTTTTTAAGAAAGAGTTAAGTTTAATTATACTATAAATACATCTGTGAACTGTTTTTATGTGTTTGTTTTTTTGTTTTTTGTTTTTTACTAATTGGGCATGGGTTGTTAATAATTGGCTTATTAATTAAGTTACCCTTATTATTTATTATTCCTTTTATGCCCCGTCACAGACCGCAGAGCACGTCTAATCGTTTCTGTTTCTTTATTCCCCCACCCCGATTTTGTTACTTTTTCTACTTTGTTTTTTACGTCTATATTTTAACTGCTATCTTTGTTTTCTCTTGTGCTAGCTTTGTTGTTTTTTTTTTGTTTGTCCCCCTTAATCTTTTTCTATTTTTTTTATTTTGTTTTTGTCTTAAAGCCTTTGCTTTTTTGGTGTTGTGTTTTTTCTGTCCCCTATTACAGTGTTTGTCCTTCCATATATATTGTTGCTATATCCGTTCATGCGTCGTATTCGTGCCGTATCCCTTTTATTATTTTGTTGTATTACATGTTTTTTGGCTATATATATATATATATATATATATATATATATATATATATATTTTCTGGTTTTATGTCCTGTTATTTTTATTATTATTTATACCTACCTTTATATTTAAATGTCTTTTATGTTTATATTGTTTTATGTTTTCCTGTTTTAACCTTAATTAAAGGTACGTGTGTGCCCTCTATTTACCTTTTGGTGCCCTTGTTGTAATACCTTTGACGCCCCGTGCGGGGGCTTTGTTGTTCGTCCGCTGTTAGCGGTGCTGTTGTTTTGTCCTTCTTTTTGGCCCCCTCCTGCCTTCTGCTCTTCGCTTTTCTTCTGTCTTCACCCGACCGCGCCCTTTTGTAGTGTTTTTTTTTCTTCGGGTTCTTCGTCCCTCCCTTTCTGTGTGGTTTTTCCCTTGTTGTTGTGTTCTTATATTTGCTGTGAGCTGTTTGTGCTGTTTTGGGTGGGGGTTTTTTTATCCCTTGCTAAGCGCCTTTTTGTCCTGTATACCCGTTTTTATGCTTTGTTTGTGGCCCCTTGGTGCTTCTGTTTGTTTTCTTATTATTCTGTTATTTGTTTGCTAGTTTTTTAAGTTGCCGCGGGTTGTTTTCGTTGTGTACGGGGCCGCCTTATCTTCATATTTTTTCTATTCTTGTTTTCCATCTTATTTTGTTTTGCATGTATATTTCGCTGCCCCCGCTATTTTTTTTAATTATTTTTGTTTTTTTCTTATTCTGGCGCGATTTCTAATGATTTACTTGTTTCTTATTGAGACCTTTAATTCTTAGATTAGTTTTCTCAATGGTGTTTGGGTTGGGATTCGCTCAGTCTTAATTGACTGTTTTCTTTTCATTTTCAATCCCTATTTTTAATGGTTGTTCTTGAGCTGGATCAATCTCCTTTATTTTAAACATAATAATAGGGTGCAGGTTTCTACCGACAGATGACATTCGTAGTCTGACATCTTTTGGACCTTGGAAGCTGTCAGTGCTGGTTTCATTGGTTTGATTTCAAGAACATATTGTTTAAGTATCTGAAAGTGAAAACCAATGTTTTGGTGAATCTTCTGCTGAATGAAATTGCTTCCTCCTGTAGAATTCATTATTAGAGAGTCAGTAAGTCTGCCAGAAAATTGCGTTTTCATCTTTATTGCTACACGCCTGAGATAACCATATTGATTTTCATGTAAAATTTTGCTTACAAGTTTTTTTGCTCTTAAATAAAAGTTTAAAATTTGTTTAAACTTAATTTGGCTGATGTTTGTCTTTGTGCTTGCTTTCTCAATTGTCTAAACAATATTTAAGATATCTTTGTTTATCCCTGGAGTTTAGTCTGGCACATTTGGTTCCCATATTCTGTCCAACCTTAAAATAAATGTCTAGTTCTGATTTTGGACTAGTGGTGCCCTTGTGATCAGGATATGTGAATCAAAGATCTTTCGTCCATTACATATATACTAATTTTTTTAGCACAACTAACATAGGACTTCGAGTTTCAAGCCCATGTGAAGATTTTGTTTAATGGTTGAGAAAAGATTTCAGGTGTTAGATGCAAGATACGCAGGCATGTGCAAGTTTTGGTTGGTTATGTCTTGTATTGTTAGAGCAGTTTGGTAAAAAGGGGGTTTCATCTTTTTCGTGTGACATAAATAAATAAATAATAAATAGTGTTTTATAAGAAAGAGAAAACCTTTCGGAGTTGAATTTTTTAAATTTAAAATTGATTGTTTTCTTCTTGCATAAATAAATAGTGTTTTATTTGCTTTCATATTTTTTTTAAAAGTTTGGATAGTGATTTAGTCTTGTGTAAAATGGAAGTTAATGAAGAAGGTGACAGGGCCGCAGGTTTGGAAGATAGCACTGTTTCATTTACATACCCCCAGATAGTAAAAAGAAGAGAGCAAGACATAGATGATGATAAAGTTGTTAATAGAAATGAAAGAAAGTCAGCAAGCCAAGATGAAAGAAATTTGACAGGAGTTGCTGGAAATGAAACAAAGTCAGCAAGCTGAGATGAAAGAAATAAACAAGAGTTTCTGAAAATGAAACAAAGTCAGCAAGCTGAGATGAAAGAAATATGACAAGAGTTGCTGGAAATGAAACAAAATATAACAAAACAAAATATAGAACTAAGCAGAGTCAACCAACAATACTGTAGAAGCTGAGAGCAGAAATGAAAAGAGAAATGACAGGAAGAATAGAAAAAAAATCAAAGCAAGTACAAAAAGAAGTGGAGATGGAGAAGGATTTGAAAAATGAGATGAGTAAAGAGAGTCAGGAAGTAGAAAAAGTGGATTGTAACAGGTATATAAATTGAAGTAACACTGGATAGTATTAGGACAGAGAGGGTGGAAATAGAGTTTGAAAAAGTAGAGAGTGGAGAGAGATAGTTAGTGTGGTGGAGAAAAAAATATATTGGAAACAGTTATAAGTTAGGGGTTGAAAACAATGTAAAAGAGTTTCCTCAAGAGGTTAAAGATGAGTTGAGTAAAATAACTGATATTTGTGAATAGGGATTTAAAACTAAGAAAGAGTTAAGGAGAAGTTTTCAGAATATGATTTTAAAGCAAAAATAAAAGCCATTTATAAAGCAATCATACTCAAGTCATGCAAAAAGTCTCTTGGAAATGAAGTTTTGCCAGTTACTAATGTTGATATGATCAAAAATATAGGAAAAAATGAAGAATTGGGAAGTTTCATTAAGAAAAGGTTCAGGTATATATGATCGAAAGCAAAACAGAATGGGAAAAGGTCAAGATAAAATTTTATAAGCTAAAAAAGGACAAGTGAGAGAAAGTAGGTCACATTAGAAAGTTAGTAATAGGAGTAAAAGAACCGCCAGATAAAAAGTTAAAGGTTTAGCAATCGGATGGATTGTTTTAAAACAAAAAAAAAAAGATTTTGTTAATGATTTATGAGAATGGATTAATGTTTGAAATGAAATATTTTGTTTTGTTTTTCATGAGTGTGAGATACCCATTCGGCAGAATTTCTAGAGATAGTTTAAAATGTTTATATATTTTTTTTAAAAAAAAAAGGTTGCACGAATGTTTTTTTTTTGATCGCGTATTGAGGCAGTTGAACCAGATTGATTTCATATTCAATGGTTTTATTACTAATGTTAAATTTTTTATTATTATTTAAAACACATAGCATAAGCTTGTGGTTAAAACACCTGTAGAGGTCCCTACTATTGCATTTTATACGCATATTATCGAGGTTATAGCCTCAGTAAATATTACTTATGTAATCAATGTGCATTTAATAAATTTATATTTAATGTTTATAGAATTGATTTTAAATAGTTTACTTCACTGCTTGTTTTTAATCCATTTAATTAAAAAATAAGCAAACGTGTGATTACATTTCTGTTGCTTATTTTTATCATTTTTAAACTTAATTCTAAAAAGGGGAGATTTAATTGTGTTGTTCTTTTTGTTTCAATAACTCCCTGGTTGGAATTCTTAAATTAGATTTAGTGGGAAATTAATATTTGCCCCGCGTAAGATATAGAATTAGACACTAAGAAAAGTTTTCACAGGATGTAGCAAGGCAAGGATAGCCCACCAATTTAGAATAGATAGGTTCAGTATTCCAGAGACACTTGGATTATCAACTGCTGAGAGTTATACCATTTTGGGGTAGTAGTTCAGGCATTTTATTCCTGCTAAAAATGTGCAATTATTGACAGACCAATACTGTGCAAGATGGCAAAATCTACCGCTATGAGTTTTGCCATCATCGGGATGTCTTGCTAGCTTAAACAAAAGATGGACCCATGCCTGCCAGCTCTCCTTCAGTCATGCCATGAGCCTCTAAAATATCTGCCTCTGCCTTGCCACTGTCAAATGACTTGAAAATGGACTAAAAGATAAACGTGCTCACTCAATGCGAACTGTGCTTTACGTAAGATGAAATTTTATTTATTCTTTCAAGGGTAAATTTTTTTTTCATTAAATCTCCACTCAATCTAATTATAAATCTGTATTCATAAGTAATATTTAACCTCATATGTAATATTTGTTGTGATTTCTTATATTTTGCCATGTGTCTTGGAATCTTAGTTTTAAGATTCAATTTTTGCTTTCAATTTTGTTTATTGGAGAGTGACGAGTTAGTTTTCTATTTTTATGCCTAACTATGACTAAATGCTTTGACAGTCACATATATTTTGAATGTTTACCTGTAATTATTTTAGTAGCCCCAAATTAATTTTAAATACTGTGTTTGTGCTTTTGCAAACCACCAAAACTTTTGGCTGGCAACTTTATTTTCATGGTCTTCATTTCTTATATTGCTGAAAGTGGAAATTATAATTGTTTTTGCTTTGTAATTTTATAAGCCGCTAGCAGGAAGGTAATATTTATCCCTTTTGTAAGTTACAGATGAGAGAGACTTTTTCTGCTAAAGGATTTATAGCTTTCATATTTTCATACTCATGTGTACTCTCTGATAGATTTATTTTGTATTTACCTGCATAGCTTAAAATTTATCGGAGTGTGTACTCAGAAATTGTGTCATAAATTTATTTTTTAATTATAAAAATTGGTAATTCATTTTCTTTAATTTCAGGGGCAGACATAACTGATTTTCTATAGATTTACTTGTCTCATATTGAGACCTTTAATTCTTAGATTAGTTTTCACCAATTGTTTGGTTGCGGATTTACCAGTCTTAATTGTTTGTTTTTCATTCATTTTCAATCATATTTTTTAGTTGTTCTTGAGATGGATCAATCCCTTTATTTTAAATGTAATAATAGGTGTAGCATCTACTGACAGATGGCATTCGTGGTCTGAGACCTTTTTCAGACATCGGAAAGCTCGCCGGTGCTGGTTTCATTGATTTGTTTCAAGAATGTATTGTTTAAGTATCTGAAAGTGAAAACCAATGTTTTGGTGAATCTTCTGCTCAATGAAATTGCTTCCTCCCTGTACAATTTGTTATTAGAAAGTCGGTAAGTCTGCCCAAGAATTAAATTTTCATCTTTCTGGTACACACCTGAGATAACCCTATAGATTTTCATGTAAACTTTTTCTTACAAGTTATTTTGCTCTTAAATAAAAGTTTAAAATTTGTTTAATCTTAATTTGGCTTACATTTCTCTTTGTGCTTTGCTTTCTCAATTGTCTAAACAATATTTAAGATATCTTGTTTCTCCCTGAGTTTAGTCCGGCACATTTTGGTTCGCATATCCTGTCCACCCTTAAAATAAATGTTTAGTTCTGATTTTTGGACTAGTGGCTCCCTTGTGATCAGGATATGTGAATCAAAGATCTTTCATCAGTTACAATATATATATATATATATATATATATATATATATATATATATATATATATATATATATATATATATATATATATATATATATATATATATAATGAGTTCAATTAATATGAGCAATAGAAATATAATATCAAACCTAAGATTTTATTAATGAACACCATTTGTCAGGGTTTAACATCAAAAACTCAACTAATATATTAATATAAATAGATATTCAAATTAGTAATATTGTAATTTGAATAGTTAAATTACATATAGTATATTTATGTACATGCTATGAAATTATTAAAAATGCAACACATTATCACTTGAAATTAATTTTTCATTTCCAAATAAAAAACTATCCAATAACATTATAAATATGCAAACATCCCAATATATATATATATATATATATATATATATATATATATATATATATATATATATATATATATATATATATATATATATATTATATATATATATATATATATATATATATATAATCACACATACACATATGCAATCAAGATAACTTTTATAAAACAATAAAGAGATTATAATTTCTACTGATCCAGAATATAATGGCATGTATTTATTAACTATAAAAGACATTATAATAAATAATTTTAAGTAGTATATTTTTCTTATTTTAAAATAAAACAACTAAATCCTATTTCGAATATCATTAATGATGTTTGATGCTTAACATATGATAGATTTTTTTTCTTTTAAAACTAGTTCAGTGAGTTTTGTATTGACATAGTTTGCAATTCAAAATTTAAATA
The DNA here is from genome assembly GCA_028023455.1 of Epiperipatus broadwayi. Classification (NCBI taxonomy): domain Eukaryota; kingdom Metazoa; phylum Onychophora; class Udeonychophora; order Euonychophora; family Peripatidae; genus Epiperipatus; species Epiperipatus broadwayi. The sequence goes on from JAQFVV010007659.1 coordinate 51,327, forward strand.
TTATATGTATATATTTAATATCTTATATTCACAGTGATGGGATAAAGAATATTTATATGTTTTAATTTATATAATTTGTTAATGTTTATAATTTTATATATATATATATATTAATAAAATATAAATCCCCCACAATCTGTCAATAAATACATGTAACCACCTTCACTTTGTGAAAACCCTTAGAGATTAGAATGGTTTATTTATTTTCAAAATTTCTGATCTTAATAAAGTTTGGTTTTCTGAAAAGTGCTGATATTAAAGTTAAAGATCAAACTTAAACAAGATGGAAACTCATAGTATAATTAATTTGAAATCATAATCAATTAAAATATAGGAACGAAATATGATTAATGACAATCTTTTTTATTATTAATCAATATTATTGAAAATTATTAAAAAATGTTATATATATATATATATATATAATGTGGTCTTTATTAATACTCACACATTATTAAATTTATTTTGCTTGATTATAAAAAGATTGTTAAAATGCAATTTTGTTTTTGTCCTTTGTTTAATTACTTATGTTTTTAAATTAATAATACTATGTTTCCATTTGGTTTAAGGTTTATTTAAACCTTATTAAATTCAGACTTTGTTAGAAAAGCAAGCTTTATTAATGTCAAACCCACACAACCTGGTGTCCTCCTCTTCACATATAAACCAACTCATTCTAAAATCTATTGTGTATCTATACCTGTTTAAAAAGGCTGACCTATCAGTATGTCATGAATCAAATCTACGAAGAGGAAATGGTTCTTCATTAATATACAGGTTCATGTACACCTGAATGGGTTTCATCCTTGTTATTTTATTGTTAGCCATTCTTATTTGGACTGGCTTAATAGGGAAAGTCAGGATTATGACCTTCTAGCTTATTATTTGTGTATACAATTCCTCAGAGAGCACAGAAAATTGGCTGCTAGAGTCCACTAATGCCTAGATCTGACTCCCAGTGATCTCTATTTCTATTTTGGGTACTCTGATTTGCATACTTTAGAACTCCTTCCTTATCTAAACATAAAAAATTTCCCATGCACTTTTCTTCCTCCTTGTCATCCAAATTTTCCTCTTTTCTTTTTAGCACCATTGTTCACTAACCTCCAGTTGTCCCAATATCCTTTTGATCTCTCTTGCCTCTCTATTTCTTTTGTATGTCCTATTCTTGTCATTATTTCAATTGCCAAATTTCTGAACACAATCCTTAAGATGTGTTTTTTTTCTGATAACTTACTGGCCTCTTGTTCCTTCAATCATGACACCTATGTCTGAAGAACTGGACATATGCTTTTCTAACACATTCCTGAAACTTTTTCTGGATAATGCAGGCTTTGATTCGCTCCTTATGATTCTCACTTCAGAATGTTTTCTTCAACACACTTTCATACTCCCCAAGCATCTTTAATTGAGTCCTTAGTGACTCCGACCAATCCAATGCATGATTCTACAGGTGTATGTGAGCCACTATTAATTTACTGTGTTTCTCCATCTCATAACTACAAAAGTATCTTTTTAAATAGTTTAGGTGTTCTACTGGCATCTCTACTTTTTTCCTTTTAAATGATTGTATTTTAATCACTTCATTTCTTTCCTTCCTTATCACTCTCATCCTTGCATGCTCTCATTTATTTTTTGTGTTTTTCTGTTTTTAATTCGAGGTCTTGAATCCCATCCTCCATCCCCAACACCTTCTTCTGCTTTTTTGTTAACCTCAACTACCATTTCACTGGCCTTCCAATCTACAATTTTGTTTCCCCTTCTATTTGACTTTCTAAGCCTTGCTAAATCACATTCCTCTCTACATGAGTTTAAACACATTTCTGTTTTTTATTTTATATAAGATTTTCCGAATTCTAATGGTTGGCTTCCCTTTTAAGTAAATATGTCAAACACAACTTTTCAAAATGGAAATATCTCGAAGCTTTCCCTGTATTTCTCCTTCCTTTTTCCCAATCCCACTCTACTTCTCTTCAAGAGGGCCTTAGTTGGTCGCACCATTATAACAAAACCTCCCTTTGCTGTTTGAACAGTATACATATATATATATATATTTATTTCCACACATATACATATGTGCAAATGTAGTGTTTATGAGAATGTGCAAAACACACACACACACACACACACATATATATATATATATATATTCCTACATGTATACATAACAGTGAATCTATTGTTTATGAGAATATGTAAAATACCTATGTCTACCATATGTATTATTATAATCTATGACAATAAAATAAAATACAAATAAATTCTCAAATGTGTATTTATGTACATCCAGCAGATTCCAAGTACCAATCTTATATAAAATAAGAATTATATGAAGGGTATTAACTAATGCTAATTAACTTATATATAACTAAATATTAGAGAGGTTTGATCCTCAACTAGGACAGCCTCAGGTTGGGTGGCATTTTTTCTGCGAGGTAGATGTGAGTTGGGAAATAATCACCCTCATATTTCACTACCCCTTGATAATCAGGGATCCATCTACATACAAACCCTAATAAATAGCTGTGAGTACACAATAAAAAGAAATATAACCAAAATCTATAATGCATGTGATTTTAATAGCTAATATAAAATTTATTATAAGTTTACAAATTACTGTCAATCAATAATATTATTATATAAATGACGAAAGAACAATACTTCAAAAATTAGCATTAATCCTCTGCTGTTTTGATTCACACACACACACACATTCATATATGCAATCTACATTTGTGGCAAGGTTTAATAGTCAAGAAGAGATTGAAAAGAAATTCTTTTCTTTGTTATTTATTAAGTTTTTTTTTTTTATTTCATGACCATTAGTTTAGTTCAAGGCATGATGTCAGCTATTAACTGCAATAGCAAGCTTGTACAATTGGTTATTTCTTTGTAAATACTCTTGAGTTAAATTTTTTTAACAATGTCTAAAAATCTGTTATAAAATTTAGATTAAAATCAGTACAAAAGTTTATACTACCCACCTTTCCCTGGTGAGCTTGTAAAATAGAAACACATTTATAGTTTAATATAAATCCAGGTAAATATATGACAATGCACATGGTTTCTTTTTTATATTTTCTTTTTTACCGAGCTTCATTTCCTAAAATTTGATGATTCTCAGGCAGTAGCTTTTAATCCAATGAGGCATATTCTTTTTTATCAGTCATAGCAGCATACAATTAGCTGGGGTAGGGTTTGAGCCTGATATGTTAGATTCTCATCCCCACATTTCCATTCCGGCCATGATTTGCATGTGAAATTATTAACTCAATCTCTGCTGCATTAACTATATCTCTACACATTCACTAGGCTCTCTGTAGGGACAAGAACACTAGCATTCTGGGTCTTTTCCTTCTATAACTGCTCATCCATTGTTTCTAGTAAGGTCACTATTTGCTGTTGCCTTGTTTACTACCCAACTGGATTCTTATCAAGATACGTGAAAGCTTTTAGCACCTTTCATATTCAATTATTCTGGAAATTTTTACGCTTCTCATAAAACAACCAAGCAAAAGAAAATCCTTATCTCCCCCTCCTAACAGTTAAACATATTTATGCACACATCTATAACCCATACATACATAACTGTTTCAAAACAACAGAGCATGACCCCCTCTTTTCCGAGATATATATTTATATTTAAACATCCATAACGATGCAATATAATACACAGAATTAACTAAGTTTGTGACTGCTAAATTTAATAATCATCATATACGTATCATACCCACCAACTCTTTGCACTCATTGTGACTGGATTTGAACCTGTTCTGTCACAATATATTATGTCAAATTATTAATACAAAATTAGTATCAGAAACAATCGATATATCATGAAATTATTGTTAACTAATTTATTTTATATGATCTTCTTTACTCTAGAAAATAACTTTCATATGATTATATCTTATAAATATAATACTCATTCTGTACACATCTTATTTGAATACTTTTAATATTTTTATCTGTTTTTATATTCAAATGTTTTATTCATCTATTGAAAGTTATCCTCAACATTCCAAATATTGTTATTATTAAATTTACGTTTTGCTATATTAGGAATTACATTAATCCATTTGAAATTTACCAAAAAAATGTGTTATATTTATGCTCCAATTTTTGAAAAGGTAAAGTAATTTATTATAAGTTGTATTTTGTTTTTATAAAAAAATATTTACTAATGAATGATATTATTTAAAAAAAACATTAAAAATTTATAGAAGGAAAATAGCTTTTGGGAAAAGATTTTTAAAATATTTTAATCTATGAAATAGAAACAAACTTCTTTTAATCACTTTAACATAGTTTTATAATTTCTATGTCTAAATTAATCTGCACAAAGCTAAACATTTATCTTTAACTATTAAACTGAAAGATATTTACATTTACTTAAGTGTTAGAAGGTAAATCTGTTATGCAAATATTAAATATAAACTTAGCTGATGATAAGACTTAAATAGTCTATAATACTTTCTTACTAAATAACTTAGGAAATTGTCATAGCAATGTCAAAGTTATATTGTGAATATATTTTGGAAAATAACGTGTGCTTTCGTACACATGTATATACATACAAGATGGAAATAAATAAACATGGAATGAAATATGCACACACAGAAAATAAGTGTGTGAATAACGAATTTATTTATTTAGAAAACATGCACTGATATATTTATTTTAATTAATTTTTTTTGGTTAGAAAACAAATTACTTTAGAAAGTCATTGAGGAGACAATTCCAAAAATGTATAAATAAAGCATCAACGTCTTTTTTTTATGTAAATAAAATTAATAATATGTAAGAGAGATAAACCTCTCTCTCTCGTTCTCTTTTTCTTGCTCTTGATTTGAAGAAGTAGAAAAAAAAGCATTAACTCTCAAGATAAAAATTATATAAGGAATATTAATTTTTATATTAATTACTTTGATTTATTAAAAGTTACAAATATATTTATTGTATTTGGGTATTCTTTTAATATGGAGTACTAGATGAAAGCAAGTAGCAATGTTTTTTTTTCCAAACTAACTATTAGAATATGCTAGGAAGAAAAAAAATAAACAGAATCTTGCAGATACATGGCCAAGAACTTTTTTTTGTTTCAAGCACAATATAATTCTGACACTACATGTAACAATATTTAATGTTTGTGTGATAATAATTATAAGAAGGAAGATATTCAAAGGAAGAAGAAACTTTTTTAAGACATAACAAAAAGATAGTTCAAAGAAGAGAAATTTAATGTTTTATATTGTTATTGAATATTCAAAATGAAAGGATATAATAAACTATAAAAAATATGGAATGAAAACTGACATTTGAAATTGTCAAATAAGGCATTATATTTTGTTCATGAATGAATTATGTTATAATTCACTGAAATTAATATGGATGAAACTATTCCAGTAGAAGTTGCATTGAAATAAATATTAATTTATTTTGCATATAAATATGTGACAATTTATAACAGTTAGAGAGAATAAAGATTGGAACTTTTCTTAATATCCAACTGGGAAAGAGGGAATTTACATATAATACTCTATTGATTTTTTTAATTAATAAATTATTTTATTATTTATTAATTTGTCTGATTTTTATTTTTATGCATAATAAAAACAAGTATAATTTATAATAGTCAAAATAAAAGTCATAGATCACATGACCCTATCTCTTAAGCTTGTAAGTTATAAAACATTGAGGATTGCCAATTCCTCTATAAGCTTTGTGTTAAATGCTTAGCTTAAAATATCTCTGTCAGGCACCCCGCCCCAAACTCCTGACCATAATTTTGTGCTTTGGCACTCCTCAGAGAGGTGTCAGGGTAGGTTCAGACACTGGATCTAAAAATACCAACCCAAAGCCAGCATTTAACTAAAAGTTATTTATTGAGTGGAAAATCTGAAATTTTCAGACAGCTACATGTCTTCAAACCCAGCTATCCATCTCAAATAGCAATATGGGGCTGATCTGGATAATGTTGTGCAGAGATAGAGAATGATGTGCTATTAATTCATAAAATAAGAGTGAAAATAATAATGAATTGAAAATTGTTAAACATTGGTATAAAAGTACTATTGTTAACACATTTGAGAAAGAAAAATAGTGAACAACAAATAATCATAGATTCATCTAGTACTGTAGAAGTACAACCAGAGAAGGCTGAGTCAGTGATTGAAGAGGATGAGTGGACTATGCCATTGCTGAAAGTACAAAATTCAGTAACAGCCACATTCACATTGGAAATGCAGTAATAAATAAAAACCAAGAAGAAATGAGGAAAAAACAAGAACAAATAGAAGACCAAAATTAAAAAAAAACACAAATCATGACCATGAACAAATCATAGAGACGTTGCATGCATTCATAAAATTAATGGATGACAAAGATGAAAAAATACACATGATACCAATCTTCCTGAAATTATGCAAAATGATTCAAACCTGAAAGATGAACCTCAAGAAATTATCATCCATAAAATAGATGTTGAAAACATCAAAGAAAAAAAAAACATTTATTAACAGAAACCTATATATATACAATTAACTGTGGTAATGAAAGACATCACTGAAGTTTCAAGTTTAAATATGAAACACTTTGCAAAGATATTAATAAAGTGAAAGTTGTAATTCAGGAATATATAAAAATAATGATAGAAGTAAAAAAGTGCCACAGTTTGCAGTTTGACAAATGTTTTAAGACATTTGTCTCTAAATAAGAAAATAAAATTGCCTTCCTAAATATTGATAAGGAAGAACAATTGCAGAAAGTTAAAAATAAATTTGTTTGATATTATAAAGCCTATAAAAAGGCCATACAATTAAAGGAAATCAAAGAAAGTAAAATACTCTACTATTAACCTGAGTTTAAACCATTGGATTGTTACAGTTAGAGGATTAAATTCTAAAGATGATGAACCAAAGGAAATTAAAACTTGAAAGAACAGCTAGTTGAAATTAAAATTTCCAATCCTGATTGAAGAAAGTAGTATATAAATTAAGTCATCATAAAGAACAACTCCACTAAAAAACAAATACATGGAGAATGATAAAGCTTATATTTACAAAAACCAAAGATGGCTCACTACCTCTCAACCCTGGATCTGTTTGAAAAGAATAATGATGGTGAATAAAAGAAAGTATAATGGATTCATAAAAATAAATAAAACATCCAACCTGAATATGTCAATCCCAAAAATGGTATTAATCCAGGAAGGGATACTTAAAAAATATTATAAAATTAATATTAAAAATTGCTAGCATGTGGAAAAAAGTTAGAATGTCTCTAATTACAAAAGTTTTATTTGTGAAAAATGGCAATAAAATAATTGCACTTAAATTAAGTGTGAGTTGTTTTTAAAAGAGAAATAGAGTGTTTACAGTACCATTGCTTTCTTTTATGTGAAGGAATATGTATCTATTGATATGCCAAATATACATTGTGATTATATTTTGTAAAATAGCATGTCAAATGCTTATATATATATATATATATATATATATATATATATATATATATATATATAATACTGGATACTCAATCTATTCTGAAACAGAGGGCGCCACCAGAACACTACGAGTCTGGAAAATTTGTTTACTGTGATCAGAATAGATGATGATGATGGTTTGCACCGACTAGACTCAGGGAGAAACAAGAGATCTTAAATTGTTTAGACAATTGAGACAAAAGCACAAAGACAAACGTCAGCCAAATTAAGTTTAAACATATTTCATAAATTTTATTATGAGAAAATAAATTATTAAATATAATTTATGACACAATAGATGGGGGTTAACTCAGGCATGTACCAGACATACTAAAGGCAAAGCTATGACAGACTGACTATCTTCTAATATACAAATTTGAAAGGGAGGAAGCAAATTTCATTCAGCAGAGGATTCACCTAAACATTGGTTTTCACTTTCAGATATTTAAACCATATGCCCCTTAAATAGATCAAAGAATCCAGTGCCGATGAGCTGTTCGAGATATAAAAATTGGTCAGACCTCGAATGTCCTTATATCGGTATGAGCTGCACCTATTACTACATTTAAAATAATGGTGATTGATCCACCTCAAGATCAACCGACAAACATGACTGAAATGAAGAAACAATTAAAACTGGTGAATCCCAGCCAAATGATTGGTGAAAATTACTTTAAAATTAATAATTAAAGATCCCACTAAGGGACAAGTAAACAATTAGAAAAACAGTTACATCTGCCCAGCATTTAAAGAAAATTAACTTACAAACAAATTCTGAGTACATGCTCTGACAAATTTAAAGCACACATAATAAATACAAAAAGAAATCTATTGGAGAGTGCACATGAGTACGAAATATTAAAAGTTTAAATACTCTAGCAGAATGAAAGTATTGCTCACCTGTAATTTAAGAAAGGATAAATTTTATCTTCCAGCTGATGACTTAGAAATATACAAAGAAAAACACAATTCTAATTTCCGCCTTTAGAAATATTAGAAACGAAATCTCCAACTGCGAAAATCGGACAATAAATCATCAGCCAAAAGAGTTTTGGAGGTTTAGCAAGAGGGCAAACATAGAGTATAAAATTAATTATTGAATACTAAATAATTACAGCTAAGCATAAAAAATATATATACAAGACTGCTAAAGCATTTACAAAAGTGAGACATAAAATATAAAACTCATTCGTCACTCTCCAATAAACAAAACTGAGTCAAATAGGAATCTTAAAACTAAAATTCCAAGACACACTACAAAATATTGGAAACCCAGCCAAGATTAAATATGAGGCTATATTGATTTAAGAATACACATTTATGATCAGATTGAGTGGAGATTTAATGAGAATTAATTTACCCTGGGAAGAATAAAAATGAAAATAGTTACCTTTCGGTAAAACAAAGTTTACATAGAGTGTGCACTTTTACTTAAGTTCATTTTCAGGTTCTTTAGGCAGCAAAGTAGATGTAGAGAGGTTCCGGCTTCTTTTAGGTGTTCAAGGCATTACTGGAGCAAACTTGGAAGTCATGGATCCATCTTTTGTGGAGTTAGCAAGCCATTCGTGTGGTGGTAACAAGTATAGAATTTTTCATTTTGTTGCAAGCAAAAGTATTTAATCACAGCTGATGTTCTTTAAGAAATTAAATGTCCATGCTGATATAAATTCTCACTTGATAAACAGCTTGTCTATCAACGAACAATGAATTAACTGACACTCCAAATTTTCAGGGCTATTTATACGTTGCTCCATTTCCCATGAAACACCTTACTTGTTGTCCAATTTCTATGCCTTAGGTAGGGAAAATATTAATCTCCCGCTCAATCTATCTAAGAATTCCACCCAGGGTTTATTCAAATGAAAACAACAACATAAAAATCAAATCTCCGCTATAAAAATTGATTACAATAATTAAAATAAAAGCAACAGGAATGCAATTAGTTATCCAGCTGGTTTTTAAATCAAATGGATTTAAAAACAGGCGGTATATGAAAACTATTTTAAAATAAATCGATAAACATTTTTAAAAAAAAATCGTTTTACATATAAACGCGTGTGTACTTCGATATATGCATTCTTTTTAAATAATACTGCAAATTTAAACTCTCCGTTTAATGAAAATTAAAAGCTTACTAAATTTCTTTTTTTTTTTTTGTAATGACACCATTGAATCGGATTTCAATCAGGTTCACTATATATATATATATATATATATATATATATATATATATATATATATATATATATATATATATATATATATATATATATATATATATATATATATATATATATATATATATATATATATATATATATATATATAAGATGGAAATAAATAAATAAGAAATAAAATATCTACACACAGAAAATAATTGTGTGAATAAGATTTTATTGATTTTGCAAACAAGCACTGATATATTTATTTACTTAATTGTCTTGTGGTTTTAAAAAAAAAAAAGATTGCTTTATAACTTTATTGAGAAAGCATTCTCAAAAATTTATAAACAAAGTAACAGGGTTTCATATGTAAATGAAGTCAGTAATATATAAAATAACTTTTTCTTTCTCTCTCAACAATCAAGTTTAAAATTATACAAGAAGTGTCAATTTTTATTTTAATTACTATGATTTATTAAAAAGTATGAAATTACTCATTATTTTCAGACATTCTTTTAATATGGAGCATTAGACCAAAACGATTGGTACACCAGCTCTTATCCTCAGCATATTGCTCAGTGTTTTTCCTAACCAACTATTTGAAACTGCTAGGAATGAAATGAAACAGAATCTTACAGATAAATTGCAAAGAATGATTTTTTATTTAAAGCAAAATAAAGTACTAACACAATGTGTAACTATATTTAATGCCTGTGTGATAATAATTAAAAGAGGAAACATATTCAAAGGAAAAAGAAAGACTTTCAAGACACAATGGTCAAATAGTCTAAAGGGAAGAAATTTAATGTTATAAATTCTTTTAAATATTTAAGATAAATAAATAAAGAATATAATGAACTATAAAATAATATAGAATAAAAACTGAAATTTGAGAGGGTCAAATATGTCATATTTTGTTCATGAATGAATGAGAATAATACAATCTTTAAATTTGAATTGTTAACTGAATGAATTAAGTTATAATTTACTTAGAATAATATGAATGAAATTATTTAAATGAATTTACATTGAAATAAATAACAATTTCTTATATATATATATATATATATATATATATATATATATATATATATATATATATATGTGTGTGTGTGTGTGTGTGTGTGTGTGTGTGTGTGTGTGTGTGTGTGTGAAAAGTTATAACAAACAGAGAGATAAAAGTTTGGGACTTTTGTTCTGATATCTGACTGGAGAAGTATTCAAGAGGGAATCTACAAATAATAATCTATTAATTTATTTTTTCTTTAATAAATTATTTTAGTTATTAATTTGCCTGATTGTTATTTTTATACATATACTAACGTAAGTATAATTTATAATACATTTTCATTATCTAAAAATATACAATTTGATTATATTCAATTAGCACACTGCCATAATGTATTTTGTTTTATATAACAAATGCTAATAATTATTACTATTATTATTATTGCTCCGCAATGGGTGAAGTTTGAAATGTGTGGTTATATAATCATTTGTTTGTTAATGCCTGTATTGTAATTTTTATATATAAAACCCAAAATCCTACTCTTTAATTTTATTGTGATATAAAAGTTGACTATTTATTTAATAGATTACCCTAAAACTATCATTGGCTTCTTAATTTTGCTTCTCTGTACCCCTAGTTGGCTGTTATGCACATAGATGCCGCTATAACATATTTAAGTTATTTTCACTGTATAATGCCCTTTTTATTTCCTTTTTATCTCTATTGTTTTTTAAGAGAAAAAAAACATTTTTGAAAGCTTGTCCCCTCTTCATATTAATTAATTTTCATTTTCTCAGAGTGTTTCTTGTTCTCCTTTCAAAACATTTTTTATGTAAAATAAAAATTAACGTTTTTGGTTTTCAGTTAACATTTATTTAACTGGAGATTTATTATTATTAAATAAGTTATTTTTATGGTAACATTATATAATTATTTGTTTTAGAGATATGCTTTTTATTAAAAAAATTGGAGTCAATCATGAATTGATAATTATTTAGAGCCTGAGTTTATCTCATCAGAATATTTTTAAATCTATTTATTTGTATTGTGTGATTATAATTTTTACTGCTGATTAGTAAATTTATGATTTTTGGTATTTTTAATAATAGTAATTATTTTTTATTATTAAAATTATTTTTCCATTACACTTTAAAAAAATTATATAGATGAATTTAAACTTTTATATTGTGATTAATCTTATTTATTACTTCATTTTGTTTAAATTCTATTTATAATATATAAATATTTCTGTCAAAAGTAACTTTTAAATATAAAAGTAATATTCTGAAATACAATTTAATTCAATAAATATTTAAAATAAAACTAATTCTTCTATTTTGATGAAAATGAAATTTATTTCACAAAAAAATATAAAGCTTTTTAAAAATTGTATAAAAAAATCAATTGATGGTAGTCAAAATAATCCCATTATAAAATATGCATGTAGACTTTGATGATTTGCTAAAATGTAAATGGAAAAAAAAGATTTAAGATCTATAAATTATTTAGCAGTAAACTAAAAAGTGACTAATGTATATATTGAAAAAAAAATAATTGATGCACATACAAAATATTTTTTTTTTAATTTAAAAAATATGTTGGTGTTATATTGTTACTCTACAAAGCCTATCTTTAGCTTTAATGGTAATAATACGCTTATTAATCAATCATATTCAGAGATATGTGAGCGCTCTCAAGGATTTCCATTAACTTTTTATGTGTTTTTTTTTTTCATATAAAACATTTCAATAGGCAGAACAATATATGGATAGAAGTCAATTAGTCTAAATGATTATCATAATTTTAAAATCATCATACCTAATAAGTTTGTATCATGAAGTATATATATATATATATATATATATATATATATATATATATATATATATATATATATATATATATATATATATATATATATATATATATATATAAAAAATACATATTTTGCGGGTTCATCCGTGTTAAAAACTTTTAATATCAATACACTGACGTTTCGACTTGGTCACACAAGCCATCCACAGAGTTATAACTCTGTGGATGGCTTGTGTGACCAAGTCGAAACGTCAGTAAATTGATATTAAAAGTTTTTAACACGGATGAACCCGCAAAATATGTATTTTATATATTTAACCCGTGCAAATCTTCGTTTTAACATATATATATATATATATATATATATATATATATATATATACACACACACAATTATGTATGACAAATCAAGAGTACAAAACTTATTTGAAGTATGTAAGAGTATGTGTTAGCAGTGTATTTAATTTTGTCTTCCTTCAGAGAATGTAAAATCTGTGATTACTTAAAGTTTACTATGAAGAATGTAAGATTATGTGTTAGCAGTGCATTTAATTTTTCTTCCTTCAGAGAATGTACATTCATTGATTACTTAAGTTTACTATATATGATAGTAGAATAGAGAATTGTTCTGCTTTATCATTTGCTGTTTGTCCTAAAGAATGAAAATATTGTATGGGTGTAAAATGTTATTTCAGATTTTTTCCTCCATGTATCATATCATTGACCAGGAAATGAAACCAATAACCCCGAATAACTGATTGTCCGGCACCTGTGCTGACTTCTCGACCACCAAAAACGCTTGAGATGTTATTCTCCAGATTAAATCATTAAAAGAGACAAAAAAGTATCATTCATGCTGAAAAAAGTTTTAATAGATAATATTTATGATTGTAGTGGAAATACACAATTACTTTATACTATCTCAGTTATTTTTTTCCATCCTAATCAATGAGTGATTTCACTACTATGTTGAAAATGTAACTGATCAACCTAATTATCAATCTGTATATATATATATATATATATATATATATATCTATATATATATATATATATATATATATATCTATATATATATATATATATATATATATATATATATATATATATATATATATATATATATATATATATATATATATATATATATATATATATATATGTGCCCTTTTGTATGGGTCACCATTTAAGTTTTGTGCTAATCTAGTAGAAAATTTTAAATTTAAGAAGTATTTTAAATATGGGATGTTGACTTTGCTTGTGGTAATGTTACCATAAGTTTAATTAAAGCAATCTATGAGTATTTGATATGTGAATTGTGTTGATATTGAGAAGATATTTAAAATGATGATGATTATGATGTAATACTGCATTAATATGTTTAATAACAAATGTTTAAAGCTAAAGTATTTAAAAGATCAAGTTAAAATTAGACAAAGATATTTATTTAATTTAAAATATATGTTAAAAGTGAATAAAAATATTTTAAATTATAAGTACTTAAATTGAGATTAATATTTGATTTTAATCATATCAAATAATTATTTTAAAATCTGATATAATATCTTATTTATTTTTAAAAATAAATATTTATTTTAAAAAAAGCAATTGTTAGTTTATTTTTAGACGATGGCAAGCGTTCTTGTGTTATAAAGAACAGATGTTATACACACACATGCGTGGAAGTTGTCTAATAAAGTTGCATAATTATTTTAAAAAATCATGTTATAAATTTATAAATAATACGTGAGTTATCACGAGATAAAAATAAAGATATTAATGTAAAATATTAAATCTGATTTTTTAAAAATATTACTTTAAAAATATAACGTATTTAAAAAGATTTAGTTTATTTTAAATGATCTTATAAAAGTTAAGATTTAAATCAAGTGAGAAAGAATATTTCAAAAGAATGTTTAATAGATTTAAATAAACGATAAAGATTATTTTAAAAAATGTGATAAATATATATTAAATAAGTCATTATTTTATTTTTAATAGTGTGTTGATAAATATGTAAATAAGCAAAGTTTGATTGTTTAAGCGTACCAATCAGATGAGGAGTTTCTGGCAGTATAAAAGCTGGATTCAATTGTTGAGGGGGGCTCTCTCTCTGTAATTAAATTTCTAAGTCAATCGTGCTATTGAGAAAATAGCTAAGTAAATTTATAAACGCTCTTAAAATCAGTTTTAAAATCATAAGAGTGTTATTGTATATAATTTTATAATTTTTAAATGATAAGTATGCAGTAGAAACTTAATAATTCCCTATTAGTCTTCTCAATATCGAAACTTAATTTACGTACAAATAATCATGGAAACATCACATATCGGAGAAATATATCAGAAACTTTATGCTAGAGAAATAATAGACGCTGGATTAGTACATAAAACTACGAGATGGAGAAAAGTAGTATTTTGGACTATAAATAGTTTTAAAAGTTTAAATTACTATTGTCTATTATAAATAGATATTTAAAAGAAATATGAATACTTCTATAGAAAGAAAGTATTTTTGTAGATTTTAAAAGATTAAAATGTATATCTTAAGTAAAGATATAAGAAGTAGTAATTTTAATAAATACTTGCCTTGTTAAGTCTTTGTGCTTAAAAGACTAAATATTGACGATTTGAAAAGGCAAATAGATTATAAATATGATTATTTAAAATCGTAATATAATAAAAGTACTATATTGAAGTAATCTAAACGCTGGACGTTATAGATGGAGAAATTAATTCTTACCTGAATATGTTAATTATAAATGCGCAAGTAATACATGGATGTCCAAATCAAGTCAAACTAAACCAAGCAAGCCAAGTTGATTAAAGTAATTTAATGAAAATAATATATAAACTATAAATTAGTTTAAAAATAATAACTTTAAAAATAATATTTTATGAAGAACTGGATCCAGAAAGAACTTATAAACTATTTTTTTTAATTTTATTTGTTTTCTTATTGGAACTTATTTTTTTTAAAAAAAAGAACGTTATCATTTTATTATAAACTTTCAAGAAACACGTGATTCAACGGAACAGGAAATAGTGTTCTATTGACTTTGTACATAGGATTTATTAGAACTTTTATGGTAGAACAAAAGTCGTCGCTGGAATACGTAATATAATCTTTTATTTTATTTATTTAACATAAAATTTAAAATATTATTAAACTATTAAAAAGTAGGTTAGGTACATTTATTAAATAGTAACTTAAAAATAATATAATAATTAATTACATAAATTTATTTTATAATTAATATAACACGGAATATTCTAATGAATGTTTATGAGTGAAAATGTGAATGATTTTTATTTTATGAAGCTGCAAATTCCTAAGAAGGCTGGATAGCAAATTGGACATTATTATTATAATGGTAAAAATATTGTATAATGATTTTTAATGAATTTAATATGTTTTTCTTTTAGATCAACTGAATATTATGTTGTTGTAGAATGAATGGATAGATATTTTATGAAAACACATACATTATATTGGCAATCTAACTTTATTAAAATATGCATAAGTTTTAATCTATAATGTCAACATGATACAACATTACGTAAGAAGCTTAGAAATAATTATATGATTCTTTCGTAAATAATTTTGATATTTTATTTATGCTTATTATTAAAATGATGTTTATTATTTATCTTAATAATTATTTTATTTTTTGCAATTTAGAAAAGGATTTTAAAAGTCTATTTTTTGTATTTTGTTTTATTAAATAAGTTAAGTTACGTTATGGGTAGAAGCTTATATTTGGATTGAAGTTTATTAAGTATAGATAATGTAGTATAGGTAGTTTAGATAATGAATATTTTATTTAAAGTTGATGTTTGTTTTCCGGAAATTTTAGATAAGTTTAGAAGATGTCTTAGAGATAGAAATTTATTAGAAAGGATTAAAAATAACACATAAAGTAAAGTAATGATTTTTACATAGAAAAGAATCATAGAATTTATCTAAGGTAATGCTTTATGAATTTGAAATTGATAAATAATTTAAATAATAATATTTGAATAGTACAGATATGTAATGCATATTTGATAAAACATATAACAGGAATTACATTAAGCTCTTCCGATCAGTCAATTATTTGTTTTACATTACAAAGATACATTAACTTTATAAAACTATTAAGCAATGCTAATAATAAAGTAAATATATGATAATACATTATAAATGATAATATTTAATTAATGTAGTTATTTAATAGGTAGAGCTACATTATGTGGCAATACGTAACTGAACGAAGTACACT
>JAQFVV010007660.1:0-67945 GCA_028023455.1 Epiperipatus broadwayi
TAATAATAATAATAATAGCTCTACATTAGGTTAGTTCTATAATAATTCAGCTACAGCGATATGCAGTTCAGACAGAGATAGAATAAAAAAAAATATAATTAATAAAATAAATTTTAAAAGAAAATTATTAATAAACTACCATTCTTTCTCTATCCAAAACACATTCTCTGGGCTGTAAGTACGTGCACTGTATGACAATGATGATGATGATTTTTCATGTCATTGTTAATATTACTGACTAAAATAAAATATTCATTAATTTGCCAATATGATCTCAATATTTTTGTTATTATACAATTAGATGTTTCAATCTCTTCAGCCATGCCACGCTTGTAATATTGATCTGAATTTGATCAATTATTAATTTAAGAGCACTTATAATAATGACACTAATCTCAGGGTTCTCTGTTATATTTAAGAAAATTGCTCGGCAGTATTGTGTTGTCACATATGACTGACATTCTGGTCGGCTATAGGAAACATTTACCTTATTTAAATTCTAGGTGTCTTCATCCACATATCAACTAATATAATATTTAATGAGATGATAACCATATTCAATAACAACACATAATTTTGAATAATAAAGCCTTTTAAATCCAGAATCTGTCGGAATGATGAAAAGACAAGGGTGCTTTTGTGTCCTTCCATTATCCATGACAACACAATAATTTAACTAAGATTTATTTCTTAGACACTTCCTTAAATTTGTATTCAACAATGTGCAACCAAAACTAGTAGTTTGGGAATAAAGTGATTTTACACACATATAAAATAAAATAAAATGTCTTGGTCTGAAGTTTTCAATTCCATAAATAATTTTTATTAAATTAAAATATAATGAAATGTTTTGATCTGCTTATAATTGTCTATCTGGTGTTTTGGATTCGAGATTTCATAAATGATTTTGGACTCAAGAAAGTATTGCAAGTATTATGCAAATACTCTTTTATTTCGCACATAAGAAAAATGACTCAAAACAACTTGTAACAAAACGATAATTTATTATTAGATTATAACAAAATTCTAATTTATTATTATGATTTAACAGAAATATCTTTTATGATTAACATAATAAACAAACATATACAATTTATTTGATCCCATATGGATAAAACAAAATATAACTAATATTAATTCGTCTATACTTTTAGACTTGGATCCGAACTACTTCTTCATCTTATTTTTACATTTATGTAACTTGAATACAACAAAATAAATAGTATTATTGATACATCAACTCATACGTTTAGTGTAGTCTATATGAACCGTTACTTAAATTTATTGACTAACGATCCGTTTTTAAAACAAAAATAATCTGATTCTAGGCAATGCGTACAAACAATTTTTATTATCATATCTTTAATTAAATGATAGTTTTTATTTAGATAACTTATTATAATTTATGGGTTACGTATCAGAATTTACACTTATTATTTTAATGTTTACCTTAATAACAACTGAAGTTGTTATACACACTGTTTTTCACAGTATAAGTTATATTGTGAGTGCTACTTAATCATTAACCTGAATTAAACCTAATATTTGAACCCTCTATTGGCAAAATGAAAATTTTTAATCACGCAATTTTAAAACTTACTCTCTCCATTGACTTACGTGTGGATTACCAGCACTATTCCGTCGCACAATTCAGACATTGATCATATATACTAGCACGCTATTTATACTAAATGGAGCTTGAGGAATTAACCTCCAATATACCGATTATCTTGCCATAACTTTCTAAACATCCACAATATTCAACACCTTCCGTGATGGAATTATCTCTATTTTCTCATGAGGAATAAGGAATAACACCGAAGGGCTGTAGAGTTAACTACTGTATTAAAATAGTTTGGTGGGTCCTTGCCTCTTAATTGGGCATAATAGGAATACACACCAAATATAATCCTCTCCTGGGATTTTAACTAATGAAATACACTAAATACTATATAAAGTACCGATCGTCCTAACTATGAGAAGCGATCACTTGGGTTATAAACATACCCGAATACGAGATTTATCTATTCCCCTCATGGAAAATATAGCTTTTGGGGAGATTATTTTCTATCCCACAAAATAGATACATTACAATTATTACTTAGGCGCATATTAAGCCTATACCGATGCTATATCGGGGCAAGACAAGCAAATATACTAATTACACTAAATTTATATTCCGGGGCATACTTAGATCAACGTCTGATATCAATGGTTACCACAGAATACAATAATAATTTTCACTTTTGCCAAAGAAACATTCAACAAACAATAGGAAGTATAGTATTTTGAACTAAACCAAGTGAATGCATTAATAAAGAATAATTGGGAATAAGTTCCTTAATTAACATAGTATAAATTTGTTTCAAACTTGAAATAAGTAATATTTTGTATAGCACTTCTCTTTAATTACTTCTGATAATTTTAACTAGATATTTTGCCTATTAAGTATCTAAATTTTTCTACTTTTACGCATCTAATATTTAAATTTATACTCATAACTGCATGTCATAAGTAAACACATTTTATAAAAAAAATATTTTTTTTTTCATGTCAAATATAAATTTAACCTAGAATAATTACATAAAAACATACCTTTACGATTACAAGGTCATTTAAATATTACTTGAATATAGCCTTTAACCTGCTGATATAAAAGAAAAAATACACATAATTTTACAAATTAGTAAAAAAAAATTATTACTTAACAAGTGCTTATAATATCACTATAAAAAAAAAAAATTTCCGTTGGGCATTTTATCCAGATGAAGAACTTGATTCATTCGTAGTTCACAAAGCAAATTTAAACAAGAAACACATTTTATTATTTCATTTATAAAAAGTTGCCTCCATTCTGGTGCACTTAATAGTAGGCAAAGAAAAACATAGCAGCGTGGATTTTAATTCTTTCTTGAATTAACTACTATAATTATGGGATCCAAAAAAACAATACAGATTTTAACATTACAAATATTTGACGATAAATGATCACATATACAATTCTTTTCTTTTTACGATTGGCGATACGTATCATTTTTACTAGCTGGCTTATGAATAAAAGAATGCGCAAATTTTCCAAAATATGATTATTATTGACTGCAGCTGACTTACGTGGATATAAAGTTTTAACGACTCCCATTGATGTATAATATAACCTATTATATTATGGTTTTAAGTCACTAATGTTTATAGTCTTTATTCCTACTCTAGGAATTATAAATTTTCTTTAATACTGGATTCTCCGTAAATGCACACATACAAATTTTCCGATTTTTGCCTTGAGAAAATTTATACATATTTTTAAAAAATATGTAGGTGCATAAGTAAATATCATTTATTATTTATATTATTTCTAGATAATTTTCAGTGAATAAAACAGATTTTAATGTGGGGAACTTGCATTATTTTCTAAAGCAGACAATTTCTGTTAGAAAGAGCGCGAAACTTTTTGGTTAACTTTCCTTGGCTTTTATGATATGTCTTTTAATTCTAATTTTTCTTTTATACCATGAAAAGATTATTAAATAAGGTAAAGTTAACAAATAATTGATTATTTCCTGGAAATTACTTATATTACTTATTTTAAATATAGTGATATTTTCCGTGATTGCAGTAGTCAATACGTTCACTTTGAACTTTAGCCGAAGATAGAACATTTTGAGTATAAAAAGCTTTATAATAGGTAGATAGCAACAGAAGCTTATGGATGTCTTATCAAAATATTTTAGCTAGACATGATTTTGTTAAAATGTTACTTGAATTATATTTATTTCTGCAATAAAAAATATAAAAATTTGTTGATTCCAATTTCAGCCACTGCTTGCCTCTTGTAAAACTTATGTCAGACTAGATTTCTACCAAAATTTCCCCGGTCTTCTTTTAGCAACCTCTGACAGAAAAATCGCGGTTTAATTATACATAAACAAAAAAGAAAAAGGGGAAAAAAAAACTTATTACAGTTATATATTTCGTATGGATTTAAATGGATTACAAGATAATTTGAGAAATAATGAAAAATAATAAATATCTTTAACTAATAATGCTTATTAGTGATGTATAATTCTGTATACATTATTATTTAAATAATTAAAAAAAAAATTATCAGAAGTTATTGTGCTTTATGATAAGACACTCATCTACTCTCCCCTCTACCCATCCAAAATCAATTACTGTTTATGAGATGTGCTTTTATACTATATTAAATTGCTCTTATGGTTAATATTTTAAATTATTCATGCTCTTCTTTAAAATGACATTGGATTACTAAATTTTTCTTTAGTTATTTGCTTAAAATACGTTAAAGTGAGTAAATAGCATACTTTATTAATCACTTAATAATTGCTTAAAATACGTTAAAGTGAGTAAATAGCATACTTTATTAATCACTTAATATTATTATTATTTTACTTTTTATTTCCTAGAAAAGGATTGCATTGTTTTCCTGTAGGAAATAATGCTAAACTAACCAAGTGTCAATAACACTAGGTTACAATTCTCCCACCGTTATGAAAAAAAAAATAAAAATAAAATAATACATACATTATTAATATTTCTTATTGAAATAGTGTTAGGTCTATATTATACTTTCTTTTAGAAGTTAACAAAATTAAATCTGTAAGATTTAATTTTGTTTAGGATATGGTAGTAAGCTTTGGGCATTATAGGTCCCTCTTGTTCCATTAGGGGTTGAGATCCTATTTAATTTAATACCCTGCTACTTTTACTACTTTTTATCTTTTTTTAGTATCGTTGTGATCCCACTAGTAGAAGGTTGATTCTCATTTAGAATCCTTTTCCTTACCTGTCGGTCTACTAAGGTGACTATTTGATCTACTATAGGGATTCGTCCTATAAAATCCCTTTTCTTTACTGAACCTCCTCTTTCCCACATAGGACCTATCTATGAAATTAACATTGTTTACCATAGGATGAGTATCCCTATTTATCCTACTCCTATTTTCACTATTCCTTATTACTAGTTTCTAGCGCATCCAAAATTTCAACTACCTCTTCTATCGTATGCCGGTCAGCAGCAATCAAGACCTGCTCGACATGACTCGGTAAATTATGGCGAATTATTCTCACAATTTGGGTCTCGGACAAAGGATAGGCTGTTAACGTTTTCAGTTTGACGGCCTGACTCCGGAAAAACTGAGTGTAACTGCCCTTATTTATATGATATTTTTCTTGAGATATCTGAGGTTGTCTTGGCGGTCTTCCCCCCAAAAACTGGCTAACATAAGATACTTAAAGTCCCCATATGTTTTCGGTTTTATAAATAATGATTGCCACCAATCTTTAGATGCCACACTTAAATGGTTTGTGGTAATGGCAATCTTCTCTCCCTCAGACAAATGACATAAGGTGAACAATTCGTTTAAATTTTGGAGATATTCATGTGGATTCTCCTGGTATTCTCCTTTAAAAAATTTTGTTTTGAGGAATTTCAAGGCTATTGAGCTATTACTTTCGGGCTCTAACATGACTTTGTGTCTAGCCTCACTCAATGGATTGTACATTGATTCAAGTGGACTAAGCATTGTATGTAACTCAGAGATTACGGGTTTATTATGAACATTATTAATTTCTCTTAACCTGAGTTTCAAAGCAGTCATTTTTACCTGAACAATTTTATCCATATTAGGTCTAGGGGAAGCTTGCATACAATTTTCTAACTTCCTAATTTATAATTTCTGCCATTCACAGTCTATTCTGGAGCAGAACTGTCCTCAAGGTCTACATTTAAATGTTGAATTTGTTGCTTTAACTGGTTAATAGTTTCATCTTTCTCTAACTCCAGTTTATCTTCTAGTCTTTGATATACTGTATTCTCACATTGAGTCATATATTCACTTATCTCCTCTTTGAGATCATTATGTAATATTTGGGAATTATTCTTTAATATCTCACTAAAATGTTCTACTTTTCCTATTACTTGAATTAAATCACTTTCTATATTTTTATTAATTTCATATTGGGTTACCTCTTGAGTTTCTAACTTAGCTATTCTGCTAGTAATTTGGCTCTGACATCCTTTTGATACATTGTCAGGTTCAAGAGTTATATTTTGGACTTCTTCTTTTAAGTTTCTAAACTCACTCCTAGCACTATCTAATTCTCCTTTAATACCTTCTATTTTATCCTTAACTTCAGTGTTTAATTCTACATATTGGCTTATGAAGTCTTGCTGAATAGCCTCAATCATACTTTTGGCTCTTTCAGACTTTATTTCTATTTCTTTCTTAATTATTTCTAGTTTTTCAGAGGCCAATTTTGACTCTTCTATATGGTTCATTAACTTTTCCCTTAGGTCTTTGGTCTCCTGTACGTGATTGTCTATTTTACTGTCCAAATTTTGAATTTGATTCTTTAATTCAGTTTTTAATTCAACATTTGAATTTTGTATTTGATTTTTTAATTCATTATTTAATTGTTGTACTTGACTTTCTAATTTACTTTCTAATTCACTATGTGAACTTTTTATTTGACTTTCTATTCTACTCTTTAATTCACTATTTGAATTTTTTATTTGACTTTCTATTTTAATTTCTGAATTTCGGATCTGTGCAGACAAATTTTGTAATATGGTAAATATTTGGATTTGCTCATCCCCAAGTAGATCTTTATCTACTTTAGCTTTTTTCGGACTAACTTCACCCAAAGATTTCTTGTTCCTCCCTCTTACTTCTACATGAAAATATGGTGTTTTGGGTATCTGGAGATTGGAGATCTTGGGATTCTCCCAAATCACCTCTGAAATATCCTGACTATCTTGGCTTTCACTCATATTTAAATTTTTTAACTTTCTTTCTGTTATCTGACAGTACTGAAATTAGTAATAACTATTAACAATATTGATAAGCAATTATTGATAAGACAATGTCCTGCCTCCATGCCTCTCCTATCAAAAACAATCTACACCAAAACCATGCTCTTGATATTCAGATAACTAAAAAGTCCCAATATTAACTACCGAATATTCTTTTCTCATATGTTACTTGGTCCATAGAAATCTCACCAAACCATTATGTAATATGGTACAAGTGCTAATCTTATTATTATTATTATTATTATTATTATTATTATTATTATTATTATTATTATTATTATTATTATTATTATTATTATTATTATTATTATTATTATTATTATTATTATTATTATTATTATTATTATTATTATTATTATTATTATTATTATTATTATTATTATTATTATTATTATTATTATTTCTGCAGAGCTGATGTTCATTATCAACAATCCAAGTAAAAAGTTCCAGTTCTATTTGCTTAAAATTCATTTAAAGCTTTCATTTGACAAGATAAAATTCTTATTTCTTATTACAAAATTTTATCTTCAATTGATTCATACCTCATTTGTTAAATGTGTCTAAATTTGACATTCAAAATTTACAAATCAAGTAATTTTTGTCTAACGATAATTTGGTGATTCATATGGTGATTGAGATGTCACATGACCAGGTTCTTGGCACCAGTTTCATTAACACTGCCAAAGTTCAAAAATAATACAAACAAATGCTAATGATACTAAAAACTAATACCAGATCTGTAGCAAAATAATAATCCAATAGTTCAACCACTTCTAATTTTACTAACAGTAAATAATAATCCAATAGTTCAACCACTTCTAATTTTACTAACAGTAAATTCCAAAGGCAAAGATTATGCAAACATATGTTAATGTTACTAAAATTAACTCTCAACAGCTCAATAGGAAAAGTAATAATAGTCTAATAGATATTAACAACAAAAATAACAATATGTCAACTATTTCCAAGTCAGTTCCAAGATATATAAAAACCACTTCTAGTGACATCAGAGAACTGGATCTCAATATCCAAGAAGCACACCCCCCCTTACTGTTTGGAACACAGATTCTCTTATGATAACCAATCAAAGGTTCAAAAATTTGGTCCCAAGAGGATTATTTGCAACTTTTAAAAGATTTTTTTCTACTAGGTCCATAATTCTACCTGCCACAGACATCAATATTTCTCTATATAAATTTCCTAGGCAACTATTATTTGATATAATATCCTTGCATGGGCTGTGGGATGTCATTTCATGTATTGCTGATCATCCAAATCCCAGGTATTTGATAATCAAGTTCTTTCAGACCACACAGAGAGACAATTTCAAAAATGAATAAAAACCTTGAAAACTTTGCCTTAATTACAGTGAATCCAAGTCACTACAACTGTAACCCAGAAATACTCAAAAACACTTACTTGGAATACATCTTTCAAGATTTCCAGTGTATGATGCAACCACTTGGCAAAGTTAAGGTCTTTCTCCTCATATATTTAAAGGATACTTCTATATGCAATGACTACAAATTATAACTGCACCATGACATAATCCAAACATAATTCCATCACAAATCCTTGATCAAGTAGCTACTCTATGCCTATATATCAAAGGATTGAAACCCTAATGCTACTCTTATCACCAGCAGTGCAATGTAGTAATCTCCAAATTTCACTTTCAGGAAAACCAGCTGATCATCTAAATCTCCAAGTCAACAAACAGTTACTAGCAAATATTTCCATTATTACATCCATAAATAGCCAAATATCATCCACCCTCAACTGTACTCCTCTACTTATTGATTTGACACTCCACGAGGCAGATAATAACAATGATAATTGTGCCAATTTAATTGATATACAAACAACCCCTGACTGAAAAAATATTGTTTCGAAAATTTCTCCCAATGCAATAACTGAAACCAACACTGTCTCAAATGAGGTTAATATTGTCCCAGACACTCTTATTTATAATCATACACATGACAATGAGCATACTGTTCATAATAAAACATCAACACATATCATGAAAATAATTTCTCCATGTTTACCATCTATACCAGCTATCCCCCCTCCCCCAACACTTCTAATGAAACAAAATAAAAGAATACCCCCTCCCAAGACTTAGCAATGTAAAAAAACAAAAAAGATGTGGTCAACCTGTTGATGCTGTGTAGAAACCAGTAATACCATCATGCAAACTGAATGCTCATTACCATAGATTAATCTACCCTACCTCCCATAAACAACAAAAAAACTCAACAGCTGGGCTGAAACATTGTTAGCTACTGATCAACCACTAATATAAATTCATAATAATATAAGCAGATTTTCCTGAAAACATTAAGAATTGACACCCACCCTGACTGACAACTAGAATTAATTACCTTTAAAAAACCCTGATAAATAAAACTAAAAATTACTGCAGTTAATGTTCAAGGTATCAATTCATTGATCAAGCATTTTCAATTAAAAAAAGTGGATAAGCAACATACAACCTCATGTGCTTTGTTTGCTTAAGACTAAAATATACAATGGATCCCAGATTGACCCCACTGCTTACCTCAATAAACAGGGCTTCTCTGCCTGCTCCAGGGACATATCTTTACCTTCAGCTAGAACTGGTTTTGTTATCACTCTCAGCTGCCTATTCTTATCATTTAATATTATTTATATAGACTTGCATCTCTTGATTACCACATTTCACAGCTGTATTACAACATTAAGTAGTTTATTTGTATATATTCCTCCTGGTAATACTGTTATTTCAACTATTATTTTGACAATTAACTCCTTGCTTGCTTTTTCACATCATCCAACTATTTTAATGGGAGATTTTAATCTTGGATTATCAAAAATTCATGTCAAAATGGCTTCACCTGATAACCTTTTCCACTTATAAGTGGTCAAGGCTTTTTGCTTTCCAACTCTGTCACATTCCATAATAAGTGGCATATCTCACTCATTGATCTTTGCTTTTACTCACTATTTCTATATCATTTAATTCAACTTGATCTTAATCCTATGCCTTTCTCTGACCACTCTGGACAATCTCTCATCCTGAATCTCAATAAACTACACATCACAATGATTCATTTATATAAAACCATTTGAGTTCTTTTACCCTCACAAACCACAGAGATCTTATTCTCTGAAATATATATTATGTTGTGGAAATTTGGAACAAATAGAAGTTAATCCAATCCAAAGGTACCTCACCTTTATACATATAATATCATTCAATATCCAACATCTCACATGCAGTGCACCTCCACCCTCCCAATTTCTGGTATTGGCTGATGAATTGCATATATGAATTACATTAATGAATCCTGCACATCATAATCATCAACAGTTGCACATACTTTCCCAAGCTTATCAAAAAACCACTAACCAATTTAAAAAATATCTTGCCATTAAGAAAAGAAGAATTTGTCTTACCAACATACATGGACCTAGACATATATTCTCTGGACTCTGGGCCACCCATCCACACTAGAAGTTCTTATAGTACTCCAAGTTGATGGTAATATATGTGCAGGCTATAACATGATTAATCCTATATACCAATATTTCAAGCAGAAGTTACAAATCCACAATGCATTCACACCATCTTTAGACCTATTTGGGCCACCTGATACCAACACCCCATTCCAAACCATGCAATTTGCTGAAAAGCTTGCTCATGTCCCCCAGGTTTCAATGGAATCCCAGCTTTTGTTTTTGCCTATCTTAGGCACTTTACTGCACTATACTTCTTTGACTTGGTAAATTATCTATCCCAAATGATATATGACATCAAAGGTCTACATTCATTCTCACTTATACCATTTACCAAAAAACCAGGCTTTACTACTCTAACCAACCTTCATCCAATTTCCATGGGGCCACTGGGAATTAAGATGCTGGAAAAAGTTATAAAGGATCATCTAGAGCCACATTGTCCCTCTAATTTCCAATATGCAGTTTGCAAAAAAGGCTCTTCTGCCATACAGGCTGCTTTGATGTTTAAAACAGTCTTGAACTCAGTTTAAAATTGAAAAAAATATGCTCCAATGACAGTTCAGCTAGGTATAGAGTCTGCATTTAACTCTGTGTCTGTTCCCATTCTGATTGATATGCTAGCTAACATTACCATTCCAAGTGTTTTATTTAATTACCAACTACTGCAGAGAGATGCATATTTTTTAAAGTGCTGTATATTTATAAAATGACTGCTTTTAATTCTTTTTTGCATACAAATAATATGTTATGTAAATTTTCATATGATTAAAAAAATATTGAGATTTATATAAATGAATTGTTAAGTGTTGGTTATGCCATAAAGAAAATTTATCAGACAAATTATCAATTTAATAAACAAATTAAAAAGAATAATATTGAAAAGCATATTAATAATATGAAATGGATTTCATTATCTTTTTCTAATAATAATCAAGCTAAATTTTTGAAAAAGATTTATACTGAAATATATATTTCATTTTATGGTTCATATAATTTAAATAAGATGGCTAATGATTCTAAAGAATTTATCTAAGGATGGAGCGAGTATTATAGTTTATCAAATTTTATGGGATGTAATGCTTCATATACTGGGGAGTCAAGGTGTAGCATTGAAAAAAAGAGTTAAAGAACATAAGTTGAAAATAATTCAAAAAGATAAAAGGAATAAAAGTGACACATTTTCAGAATCAGTGTTTTATGATCATGATAGAAATTGTAAATGTAAATTTGATTTTGATATGAAAAGAATTAAGATTTTAAATCAAGAAAGAAATAATGAAAAAAGAAAAATTAAAAAGACA
This sequence comes from Epiperipatus broadwayi, assembly GCA_028023455.1. Taxonomy (NCBI): domain Eukaryota; kingdom Metazoa; phylum Onychophora; class Udeonychophora; order Euonychophora; family Peripatidae; genus Epiperipatus; species Epiperipatus broadwayi. The sequence continues at coordinate 11,632 of JAQFVV010007660.1, forward strand.
GTTTTTATTAATCATTATAAAAATATGATAATAAACAAACAGTCAGAGAATATTAAGATTATTCAATTATGGAATATGTAAATCAACATGTGGTCTTGTTGATGCTGTTTTACTCTATTTTAAAATTAAATCAGTTTAATTGAAAATTATTATGAATATAATTGAAAGTACTACTGGAATATATTGGAATTTATTTTGTTATATAATTTTATTAGTGGACATTTATTGTATTATGTGTCACATATATATTTTATTAGAATTGAGATTATGGATGCTAAATCTTGCTGTCAAAAGAATGGAAGAAGATATGATTAAAAGTTATTAAAACTAAATGTTGATTGAATTTTTTTTTTACAGATTGTAAGATATTTAAAATGTTCCTGAATCATTGTTACTTTAAATAGAATAAATCATTTAAACCTCAAAATTTTGAGTATTATTGGATATGATAAAAATGAATAAAAAAGAACTGCTTGATCTTCAGAAATATTTGAAAGTTATTAATTGTTTTATTAAGTTAAATGATTTTTAATTGTTATTTTGAATGTAAAAAGATATGTCAAGATTATTTTGATAGATTTTATGCTAAAATGAAAGAGAAATTTAATAATAAACTTTATTTTTGTTTGGTAAAAAATATTTACAAATGGATCAGATTGTTTTGGGGTTTGGTTCAAAATATGTTCGAAATACAATGATGATTATAAATTGAGATATATCATCAGTTCAAAATTTTTTTTTGATGAGTTTGAGATAAGTTTAATACAATTGCAAAGAATATTAAGTTAAATAAACATGATAAATTTAAATATGATAAATCATAGAAATAAATGATTGGATTATTTAAAAAACAATTAAAAATGGTAAGTTACTTTGTTTGAAAGAAGATAAAGGTTTAAGGATATGTTTGATATCAAAAGATAATGATATTCAAGGAGTTAAATTATAAATTGAAAAATTAAATTTTGAATTGATAGGAAAATATAATATTGAATGGGAAAAAATAAAGTTCATTAATAATATTTCATTAAAGGTGAAGAATAAAGGAATAAATGATCAAGTATATTGCTCATTGTATCCTTCATATGCTATTTATCCTCATATGTTTGCAAATGTTAAATTATATAAAGAAAGTTATCCATTAAGAATAATTTTGGATTTTTTAGGTTCATTTGTATATAAGACTAGTAAATTTATTGCTGATTTTTTTTACAAAATTTTCTTGTTTTGGAAAATATATAGTTGTATCGTCAAATTTAAAGATTAGTACTGATGATGTTTTGGTGTTGTTGGGTGTTTCTAAAATGTATGGTTCTATTGACAGGATTGATTCTATTAATATAATTCATCAATCTTTATTAAATAAACAAATTGATAATGAGCTTATTTGTTTTGTGATGAATGATTTACATTTTATTGAACAGAATATTATGCTTCGTTTAATGGTAGTTTTTACAAAATTAGTAAAGGTTGACCTATAGGACTTCTAATGGTTCCACAATTATGCATTTTTATTTTGTCTTATTATGAAAAGAATATTTTAAATAAATTAATGTTAAATAATGATATAAAAGATATGTGGATGCTGTATTTATGTGCATTAAAAGTAAAATTGCTACAAAATATAATTCCTAAATCAGATGCAGTCTCTTTATATTTAATAACACCATTCTCAATTTTATATTGATAAACAGATTTTTCAGTTTTATTAGTATAGGAAACAATGCATGTTTTATTAATGTTAACCTCCATATTGTTATACCTACACCATATAATAAAATTATCTATATCCTTTTGAACCTCAAGCAAAGATCAAGGCTATAACAAAGCTTCAGATTGCAAAACTATAAACAAAGACTATGCATTTGATTGTAAATATAGAAATGAACTCGTGTACAATCTGTAAATCTATTTTATCAGTGTACCTTTTCTGGTGATACCACATGTAACCTACTTATTGTCCAATAAAGTATATTGTTAAAATATAATAATAATAATAATAATAATAATAATAATAATAACAATAATAATAATAATAATAATAATAATAATAATAGCTTTACTTCTCACTATATGTAAAATATATAATTGTTAATTAGAGAAGATATTAATTAGTATTAAAGTTTATCAGCTTAACGTTTTCGAGGATCCATGCCTCATATTCATAGCCTTCATAAAATGTATAATAAAATATGCAAATACAAATATTCAAATAAGCTAGTATTACGTAGCCCATTTCTTCGAGATCTCAAAGCAAGTGTCCTTTCTATTAATGGCATGGATGTTTCCATTGATGTAAAATGCCTCCTCTATTTTTCTTTTGTAATCATTTGATTCTGAGCACAATATTATGTGATTGGTGGGTGTGAAGTTGTGTCCAGATTGTTTAGCACATGCTCCAAGAATACAGAGGACGTGTTGCTGTTTTTCTGAGCTCTGTTAAATGTGTAAATATGTTGACCCAGTCTAGTATTGATTGTAGTTTTCGTTTCACCATAATATATAGCATGGCATCCAGCCTGAGGGCAGCCAATAGAGTACACCACATGTGGGGTGAACGATCGATCAATGTGGTCTTTAGAGTTGTTAAGCAATCTATTAGAATTAGGTGGAGTTCTAACTGCTATGTTAAATTTATCGTTTAATGCTTTCATTAGTTTGTTAGATATTTTAGGAATGTAGGGGATTGTTATTCTAGGTAGATTGGTGCGAGATACATTATTGTTTATTGTATTATTAAATTTTACGATTTTATTTTTAATAGATTGGTGCGAGGTAAATTTTATGATTTTATTTTTAATAATAATAATAATAATAATAATAATATTATTATTATTATTATTATTATTATTATTATTGTTGTTGTTGTTATTGTTATTACTGTTGTTATTATTATTGTTGTTGTTGTTGTTGTTGTTATTATTACTGTTGCTACTGTTATTACTATTTTTAACATTATTATTATGGTCTTTCATTAAAGATTCAGGAATTGATTATAACAAAGATGGAACTGCTTTAATTCCTCATTTTCTGGTGAAGATTTTTCCACAGTCTTTGCTCACTTATATAAGAATGTTGATAATGAATCAAAGCCTTATACATTTTCAGAGAAATCTTATCACAAAATATCAATTGAAAATTTTAATAGTAATGACATTATAGCATCAATAAAAAAGCTTAAATTAAACATTAATTTGGGACCAGATAATAAACTTTGTTTTATTTATAAGAATTGTGCCAAGTTTACTACTTACCCTTAATGCTATAAAATTGTTCTATAAATCATTGCAATTTTTTCTGAGATTCTTAAATGTATTAAAGTTATTCCAATTCATAAAAATGGTTCTTAGGATTGTATAAATAATTTTAGATCTATTCCAGTCTTATATACTGTGGCTAAAATTTTTGAAAGATCTATGTATAATAAAATCATAAACAATGTCAGTAATTATTTAGCTTCTGCTCAACATGGTTTTTTACCAAATAAATCTATTATTTGATCTAGTGCCGTGTTTACAATTATATTACATTCAAATATCAGCCTTTCAAGCTAATTGAGCACGTGCCTTTTGAGAGTGTTAAATAAATGAATACTTTCCTCTTCAATCCAAGATATAGTATTTATGTAGGAATAAAAAGGATCCTCTTATTCCCACGACTCAAATTCTTTTATATGAGCAAATCTGGAGAACTGTTGAGGACATCGTAAATAGTAATTTAAAGTGAGAATTCTACTCACGCTCTCCTCAACAGTTCTTCATATTTGCTCATATAAAAGAATTTGAGTCATGGGAATAAGAGGGTCCTTTTTATTCCTACATAAATACTATATCTTGGATTGGATAGGAAAGTATTCATTTATTTAACACTCTCAAAAGGCACGTGCTCAATTAGCTTGAAAGGCTGATATTTGAATGCAAATAAATCTATTGAAACTAATCTCATGACTACATTTGATCATATTGCTCATGCTATAGAATATAGACTGAGAGTCGATCATGATATTCTACTCCCAAAACTTTATGTTAAATTTCTCTGTAGAGCTCATTATTTGGTTCAATTCATTTATTAAAGGTAGGAAGGTTTTTGTTAAATGCAATAATCAAATTTCCACTCTATATAAGTGTAATTTGAATATACCTGAAAGTAGGCTTCTGGTTCCTTTGTTATTCAATATATACATGGGTGATCTTAAAAAATATCTTAAGTCCTCATATTTATTATGTTATGCTAATGAGTATAAAATTATCAAATAGATACTTACATTGAATTATCAAATTTCTCTTCAAAATGATATTAATAATTTTATTGATTGATGTAGTGAAAATAAAATGTTTGTTATTACGGACAAATGTTCAGTAGTCTCATATTGCAATAACTCTGAATATTTAGGTCTCTCATATTATATTGAAATACATAAAATTAAATGTAAGATTTTGCAAAAGGATTTTGGTATTCTATTTACAAATAACAGACCATTTCATGCACATAATGAATCAATAATTAACAGAGCTCTTAAAATTTATGGGAATGATTCTTAGATATGATAGGTTGTTTAGTAATCAATTAAAACATAAATTGTTCAAAGATCTTGTTTTTCCTATTATTGAATATGGATCGGTTGTCTGGAATCCACACTCAAAAAGGGATATTGCTAAACTTCAATCTCTGGAAGAGAAATTTTACAAAAATGTCTGTTTAGATAAAAATAAGATATTATCTTTCTATTCAAAAAGAAAGATAAAAAAATTTAAGGTTTTTATACAAAATTGTAAATAAAAAAGTAATTTGTCACAATTTTATATCAAATATTTCATTTAATGTAGTAGAATATAAAACTATGACTTCAAGTCTTTTTTATCTTAAAACCTGTTACTCAGATACTCTTCAATTTTCTATATTGGACTTTTATAATAAAAAATTTTGCAATAATAATTATTTAAATTGAAATGATAAAAATTACAAGATGATTTTTGTTAAAAAATATAACAATTTATTACAGTGATGATATATGGCATCTTTGGGTTTTTTTCCATATTTGTAATCTGCATTATTTATGTAGTTTTTTTCTCTTTATAATCTTATATGTATTACTCAATTAATCTGTAATGTTCTAATCATTTGTTGAGCACACAGATAGTATGTAATTATGCACCTTAAATGTTTGTATAATAGCCAAACAATGTAATTTTTGATTATAGAGGGACCTCTCAAACTTCAGCACAAGATAGGAACTTTAAACTGAATTGAATTAATAATAATAACAACAACAACAATAATAATAATTGTAATTATAGGAGGTTTGAACACAGACTTTCAAGCTCCTTTCAGCTATTCACTATAATATCATCATCATCTTCTTATTCTTTTTCTTCTTCTCTTTCTCTTTTTTCTTCTTCTCCTTTTTCTTCTCCTTCTGATTTTCCTTCTTCTCCTCCTCCTTCTTTTTCTCTTTCCTTTTCTTCTTCTCCTCCTCATCCCTCTCTTCCTCCTCCTTCCTCTCTTCCTCCTTCTTCCTCTCCTTCTCCTCCTTCTTCTTCTTATTCTGCTTCATAAAATATTTATTCATTAATTAACACTTTTTCCAATTTGAAGCTTTAATTTTTTTAATCACATTTTTATATATTTTGAATTTAAAATAAATTATTGTTTTTTTTTACCTTAGGAATTTTCATTATAATTGTTTATTTTTATGTGAGATTTTTAATTTATGAAGTATTTGGGGGAATCAAATGAGCTCGCAAGCCAGAGTAAAGGTGTATAATTAAAAATTCATTAATCAAGAATTAATAATCTTTGTTTTTTTTTTTTACATAGCAGAGAAAGAGTTAAGAGAAATTGAGTGAAGAAAAAATGATACAAACTTTTTTATATGAATGTAATTCTATATAAAAATTAAGCAGTTTACATAAGCTTATAAAATAATAGAAGTTATTCATAAGCAGACAATATTAATTATTTTTAATAATATTAGGTTTAAAAATAAAATTTGACATTATTATTTTTAATTTTTATATATCATTTAATTCTAAATAACTTTAAAATAAAAGTTTTTATTTTCAAAAGTGATGAAATCAAAGTAATGCCATCTATTGAACAAAAGCGCAAATATAACTCAAAATGCTATATTTAAAATTTAAAAAAACTTGATTTTATTTGTTAATAGGAAATTCATGGCAGTTACTTTAAAATATATTAATCTTTCAGTCTATTAATCATGTATGAAATTATGTTTCTACAAAACAATTAAATATATCTTTATTCACATGAGTAGATCTAAACGGAAAAGTTTTATTATAGCCCCAAATAAAAGAATGTAAATACGATACTGATTTTACGTAGTGTTGATAGAAAGAAGTTCCCACCCTAATGTAAACACATGACCAATAAATATCAAATGTATCAAATTCTCTTGATATAAATGGAATGATTACTAGTGGCAGAACATGAAAATCAACTTATTAGGGGAAAAGATACTGATAAATATTACACAAGTCTAGACTGGATCTTAATACCTATTTTTTCCTTTTTGTTTGTTTTTTCTTTTAAATTAAAGATGAAAATTTTAATTTTATATTTGTAACAATTATAAATACAATACATACATATATGTTATATTTGTAAGATTATATATCTCTTCAGTCATGCATTAGTGTAAAAAACTTCACAGCTTAGAATTAGAACATTCAACTGTCGTGATTAGTGTTCTGAATCTCAGCGGAATTTGGAAATTTTTGAGATATCTTATATAAGCAAGATGGTGGTGTTTTCAGATACCCAACCCAGTTAGTCATAAAATTATTGTTTGATAAACTGGTATTCAGCTTTTTTAAGTTAGAAACATATCCCTGAATGTTTTAGTGAAGTAGTAGAGTTGTGGACTTGAGAGTATGGATTAGAGTTTAAGTATCTTCCCGGGTGACAAACATCTTTCTGGTAATTGAATGTAAATAAATAATGATAAGTCTTCTTCAATACTGTTCTGGAGAGAAATAGTGGAATATTTTAAATGCTGATTTATTTCTATTTTATATATATATTATATTGTGCATAGATGGTACATATGCGTAATGTACACGTAATTATATTGTGTCCATGATATATATATACACACACAAAGCACACAATTTTAAGTTTTTTAATATAATTTTTACGAAAAATCAATACATTTGTAATCCATTTCTTAACTAAATTAACACCAGTTTTAATCATATTAAAAAGACAAAAGACAATGTAATCATAGAGCCAATGTTTTAAATATATGCACATACCCCCCCCCCATATACATTAAACTAAAATAATGAGCATGCTAATAGCTCTAATAGGCTTCAGAGTTATTAGCACGCTCATTATTTTAGTTTCCAATTGCAAGCTTATCAAGTTAAGTCACGTGATATATGATTTCATTTTATATATTAATATATATTCAGAAAACATATTTCTCCTATTACAGTTCTGGCATCTTGTGCAAAGTTGAGTAATCAATAGATGTCAACAATAGTGCTTAATAAATTCCTATCCAGTCCTGTTTAATCTACATCCCTGGTTAGTTTTGTGGTTCTGTATCTATGGCACCTGGATGACTACTGGAACAAAAAAGGTATATCAAAAAATCTAGGAACACTACATCCAGGTCCAAAACTTAGTATTAATGAAATCCATAAGCTAGAAACTAATTGAGGTTATAAATAAGGAAGCATTGGATAGAGCTTTATTAAGCACGGCCATCCAGCATCTATTGATAATTCAAGCTTTCATAAAGTGCTAGAACTAAAGTAAGAGGCATAAATTTCTCTTTAAAAGTAATGTTTAAGCAGAAGTCATGTGACATTTGTTGATGTTATACTACGTGTGTGTGTGTGGAAAATAATTTTTATATTTCAACTTATGCTTTGTTACTGAAAAGTCACAGCTTGAAATGATCTTTATATTAATGGGTTGTATTTATTTGGTTTTCTAAAAAAAAAAGACTATGCGTATATATTTTTAAAAATCTTAATGTCTAATTAAAAAACACTGCCACCGATACAATTCTGTATTTTCATACAGTTTATCCAGAATTGATGTGATTTTATAAAAGAAAACATCTTGATAAGATTCCAAAAAGAAATGAGAGCTAGGTTGATGTATTACATTTTTTTAAAATTTATAGTAGGTTGTCTGTTTCAATTTTGTTTTGAATTGATTATTTTAAATTTAATGGTTAATATTATTGTAGAAATAACCAGAAATATAGGATAAAATTTGTCTTTTTTAAAAAAATAGTGTTTTACAAATTTTAAATATGCTTGCAAATAAATATTCACACACTTTACAGATAAAGTGGACTTCATATAAAATTTAAAAGTAACCAAATAATGGATTATTCTCTAATGTTGTTGTTCCATTAAATGTTTAATTAAAAAATTGTAAACATTTTGTTTTTATTGTACACTGTTGTGAATCAATAATGGATAAAGAGATATGATTTTTAACAACTCAATTTTTTAAAATGAAAATATATTTTAAGTATTATCATGCACTCTGTGCACCCAAGGATAACACTGCTTTTATTTGATTTGATTACATCCTTTCTTTTTCTTTCTTCTGATAACATTTTCTCACCCTGTCATCTCTTTGTTTTATAGTAACAACTAAAGAAGCCAAATGCACAAAGTATTATAAAATTACATCATTATTTACAGATAGTTCAAAGATATTACTTTTAGTTTGTGTGCATTTCTTACTCTTGTAAAAAGAAATATCAATTTGTATCCACAAATATGCTAACAGTAGTTCAAAGTTAGTTGTGAAAGCTTATACATCCTTTATTATGTCTTTAATAACTTAACTATGCATAATAAATGTATTACTATCATTCATATATTACTAAAAATATTTTTATTAAAGTTATCATATATCTATATGCTACAACAAATATTTAAATTTGCTCTTTCATATTGTCTATAGTTGAATATATAAAAATACGCATTTTTTAGATTCATTGTGACTTTTTATTAAAAAGATCATTCGAATCTCTGAATTTTATTGATGACAATAATAACAAACACAGGAAGAATAGAATCAGAAATAACTTTAAATAGAAAAATTAAAGCTTGCATTTACCATTTCAATGCTACATATTGTGACCCAATATCTTGGTTGAAAGCAGCCAATTATTTTGTTAGTTATGCTTTTTTTGCCCTAATTAAAAAAGAAACATATGATATTCAGCTAGTTTTAACCATGAAAAAATTTCTTTAAATTTAAAAAAGTCATGTGATGTTATTAGGCACTAGATGGAGATTTTATGCACAAGCCTTTTGGCATTCATTGATTACTTTGGCTTGCACTGAGTGGCAATTGTATAGAGAGTTTTGCCTGTTTTAAGGATAGTTATAAGCAAGCATAAGAAATGGTGATCATGTTTATTGGTTACTAAATCTTCTGAAAGTAATAATTTTATTTAAAATATTTGGTTTAGTTTGCACTGATTAAGTTATAAATACCCAAATTGTTTGAGTTATAAGAAAAAGCTTAAAGAAGCTAGAATGTTTAATTATGATGTCACTTAAGACACATGAATTAGTATTCTGTAGTGATAAAGCAGATTATACTTGTAACCAAAACACTTATGTTGTTGTTGTTTCTTTGTTAAAGAATTGCGCAAAATCACTGCCAAATATATTTTCAAGACTTTATAACTGAGTACAGAATGATTTAATACGTTTGTAAATGCTTTTCTTATTTATATTAACAATGAAACAAAAAGTGTTCTTTGTTGCAATACTATTTGATGAAACTACTGATTATATGAATACTTTGAAGTTATCAAATATGCTTAAATACTATTTAAATGGAGAAGATCATCAATGATTTCTTGAATGTTTAGATATTAGCCATGATAGAACATCATATACTTTGATTACATATCTGCAACTGAACATCTGGTTATATGCCAGGGCTTCAAGAAAATGTTCATTAGTGTATTCATAGATTAAATCTTGTTTTGCCTCAAGCTCTTAAAAAATCTTAATAATACATTTCATTCTTCTTACACTTTAAAGCAAAATATTTTTATTTATTCTTTACAGTTTCGACTGTTCCTAGCAGAATAAGATCTGACAAAGACTGCTAGGAACAGTCGAAACTGTAAAGAATAAATTAATATATTTTGCTTTAAAGTGTAAAAAGAGTGAAATGTTGTTCATTATATGTTATATAAAAAAGCAAAAATAAAGAAGGAAGAGAAAGTATTGAAGATTATATTACAATATAAGAAAAATCTTAAGTGGATTAGCATCTTTGTTCAGTAGTTCTGTAAAATAGTTAATGAACTAGATAAAAAAAATTAACGAAGTTCCATCTGTAAATGCAAAAAGATGGATATACAATGGAAACATTGTTGAAATGCTGGTAAGTCTTAATAATATTGTTTGAAATGGATTTTAGAAAACTCTGATAAATGGATATAAAGGCATTTAGTAAGTCACTAGTTATTTATCATATTTAAATGATTTTTTAATTCTAGTTTTTGTGTTATATATAGAGCTTGCAAAACAAGTTCTTAACAAGCTTTGAGAATATCCTCATCCCCAGATCAGTTTCTGCTTCTGGCATCATCAGTGAAGTGCCAGGATATTCAAGCATTAGATTAAAAATATCAGGACAAGCCCAGTATTTTATCTAATGTATAACTTTTGAGTAGAAAATCTAAAATTGTCAGACATCCAAATGTCTTCCTATCCAGCTATTTAACTCAAATAGCCATATGGCACTGAACTAAGTTCAGATACACCATATATGAATAGCTTTAGCAATAAAAAATTGTTTGAGAAATTGTTTGTTTATTCTCAAGAAAAACAAAATTTAATATGAAAGGGATAAGTATGAAAGATCACTTTGAGAGATCCCAGCTAAGCATCTTAAGCATAAGCATAATTAACTAAGTTCATGAGCATTAAAATAAATATAAGTCCTTCGTCATCATGAATGATCAACAATAAAATAAAATCAACATTCAATCTGGTGACTGGACTTTAAATGGATCTACTATAGACTAAGCTAATTATTCAACCTTTTCTGGCTTGGGGTAGAATCATTAAAACCATTAGTTGGATGGATAACTAAACATGCTAAACAATAAAATACAACCAAAAAACTAATAATGCTGGGATATTAAAATATGCTGATCATCATCAATCCTCTGGCCACTTAGTACCCTTGATGTACTGGCCATTATAATCTTAATGTTTAGTAGAGACTAAAATAAAATATAGCACATGGGCTTTAAAGAATATACTCTTCAGGCCAATCCAGGATGACAATCATCATCATCAACTGGGTGGCCATACATTAAATATGTATATATGCTCCTTATTTTATATAGCTGTTATACATGAATCTAGCTCAGGAAGCAAGAACTTTATAATTTATTACTGTGAGCAAGAGGAAAATAAATAAATAGATTAGTTTATTATAAATAACCTTAAGCAAAACATGGGCTTCCCCTATTTATAAATAAATAGTTTTATTGGGCAATTCACACTGTACTTCATAAAATGAACTGGATAGAATAAAAAAACTTAAGACTAAAAATAATATATTTTTTAAAACATTTAATATCTAATTAATAACAACAAATACAAAAATCATGACCTTTCAAACACACATTTCACCAATAAATAAATAAATATACAGTTTGATAAAATTATATTAACAGAATAACTCGCCATGAATATGGGACTGTAGACTGTCCTGAAAGCGCTTGGCAGTAAAAATTTTGACAAATTATTAATAGCTTCATTAACTGTGCGCAGAGCACATATATATATTAATTTATTTAAGCGTTAATGAAGTAAAATCTTAACTATTAACCAATCAGTTGAATTTAGTCATGGATTAATTCTAAATTCATTAAGCTATTTTTTTAAAATAGTTAAGATTCTTATTTCTATTTTTACAGTATTTCAAAAAAATCAAAGATAACAATCTAATGGTTCAGTTTTTTTAAAATATTTAAGATTTAATTAATGACATGTTTAAAATCAAAGATAGCAATCTTTGATTCAGCTTAACAAGATAAAAATTTTAACTTTACAAATTTTTTTTCTCCTTTTTAAAAACTATTTCACCATTTGTAATATAAAGTTGATTAGGTTTTAGAAAAAAGTCTAATAATTTGAAACATTTTAAGTTGGTGAAGTAATTACTATTATCAATTCTTACACAAAACAAAAAAATAAATTATAATTTTATGAACAACAAGAGAATATAGTGTACATACATAATAAAAAATACCTCTAGCCATCACTTTAGGGTTTTGGAGTCCATTCCAGTTACAATTTTCAGTTTTTTAAGGTGTTTTTTCCAATTTCAGATAAAAAACAAAAAAAAATTTGCCCATTGGGTTCTCATGATTTTCCAGATGAAACTGACATAGACAAAAACTCATGCTCTTGATTGAAGGCAAGATTGCAGACTACTTTAGAGGGTATCTTCTCTACATTTTTATCCCAGGGAAAGTAGGTTACATGGATAAAGATGATGCCTAGCTTTTAACTAAATCTAGCACATGATTTTCATGATACAAATAATTTTAGTTCTAAACCCATAGTATGCTAAAAGCTTGATAAAAACTTCTATTTTATTCAATAGCTTGGTAAAGACTTCTGATTCTTTCTTATTTAGCAGATGGATTAAAACTTTATTGCTTTCTCTTCAACAGTTAAGTTAGCAATATTTATTCTATATTTTTCAGCAGCTGTATTTACATTGGGCTACTCTTTCTTCAAGAGTTTGTTTGGGAATACCTTCTCCAGATCCTTGGATATAGTCACTAATTCATATCCTCACATATTTTTTCTAGAACAATCTTGCCCATCTTGCCCACACACCAATTACAATCTGTCTCTTTCATGATAATTTTCATGACAATCAATTAGATAAAATTTCATAAATAAAAATTGTTCAGCCAATTATCTTATTAACAATATAAAATTTTATAATTAAAAACCAAATCTTGTGAAAAAAACAATAAGATAATCAGTTAATTGCACTGATTTGGTTTTTCTTTTTTATTAAATAGAGATAAAGAAAAAACAACTCTGATTAATAAAAAAAATTATAAAGATATTAAAATCTTATTTTATTCCCTCTCTTTTCCTTTTTTTTAAAAAAAATACTTTTAAATATATTTAATATTGGAGAATTTGAGGACTTAAAAAATATTGAGTTAAATAAATGCCTATTAAAAATAGGTATAGGAAAATTAACTATTATTACACCCATTAATTAATTAATTGTTTTATATATACTCAAACGAGAAAACCATGCTGCCAACTATCTGATTTATTTTCTTAGTCCAGATATGTAGGGAAATGGTTAAATTAGTCTGATCTTATGTGGGAAGTAAAATTGAGTTGAATATCTTTCTTGATATTTTACTTTGCTTCAGTCAATTTCATTTCGTAACAAAAATTTGTTACTTGTACTTTGCTGTGAATTAACACTTCCATAGTCTTACAAGCTGGGATACAATTTATTAAGCCTTGTTGGGATATTTGGTGAAAAGCAATTGTTTCATTTCATGGGTCTTTTGTTAGTCATGCTTTGCTGAACTTTACACAGACTTACAAGCTAAAATATGTTTAATTAAGGCATGTTAGGTTATTTTGTTACTGTTAACAGTCTCATATATTTGATCTATTATTTTAGGAGGGTGACTATTGGCCTAATATATGCTTGCCTACCTCTGGCACCATGACGGTCAGGCAACATCATCACAGAACACAAGTTTGCAATGCAGGATGAGCATCATAAAAGCTAATTCAGTTTAAGCACAAACACAACCTACTATCCAAAGGGCACCTTGGGAGAAAAAAATTTATCAAAGAAATGTTTCTTCATGTGGAATACTTTGCTCATTTTTTATAAGATTTATAGACTCCACATTCATGACACAGTTCTGTGCCTGGTAAACAATTCAGAATTCTACTGATAGAAAGCCCAGCTCCTCTGAGGGACTCATCAAAAAATTTTAAACTTTATATAGGTGCAGTGCAGAGATAAAACATTGGAGCATTATAAACACACTGCATTCCTGTTTATAAGAATATCCAACATCAGTACTGAAGGCAATACTACAATTCTTCCTAATACTTATCCTGAATTTTTTCAAAGTATATTCTTCTTTTTCAATTTCAGTTTCCTTAGTCAAAAGCATAGCTGCACCCTGCTTTGGGAGCCTGAGGATCATAATCAGTTCCCTGATAATAATTGTGTTGTGAAGTGATCTGGTTTGTCCAATTAATTGGGTTCTGTCAAGGGATGATGAATCATATTCCTGCTGAGTATTTCCTTCATGAATGTTTGATCCACTTCTGGATCTTCTAATTATTTGAGTTCTGGTAGGACTACAGATATTATCAGTTTATCTTTTCCTCTTCCATGGTGGCACTTCATCTCTTCCATCCTGATATCATCATGGAGTCTTGGATTTTCCAGTTCACATATTAGATAGCATTTACAAGTGGATTATTTTTTTCTATATATGCTAATTTAGTTGGAGGTTTAAATCCCTCTACTTTTTCAACATATGCAGGTTTGCTACTGGCAAATGCATTTAACAGTTCAACCACCTGTTCAGTTGTACACCTCCTCAGTGCCAATTAACACTCTTTCAATATGGCTTGGAAGGCTGTTTTAATATTCTTGTTTGTAATTCTGAGAGGATCTGCAGTGAGTGTTCTCAATTTTGCTTTTTGATTTCTAAAAAATAGAGTGCAGCGCTCACTAGGAGGATGCTTCTTTTCAGATACTTCCTGTTTAACCTTTTCATAATAATCCTCACTCTAGTAGCCCTTCGTGATTATGAAATTATAAAGATGGGTAAGTAGTGAATCCCACCATGCCTTGGATGCACCTTGAAGATAGCTACAAGCTATTGCTTGGTTTACCTCTTCAGTCATGGTATTAATTATAAAATATCTTTTCAGACTGTTGACAATTTCAATGGGTGCCTCACCAGAATTTTCTGAAACCTTATTTTAAGGAACTGGTTAACAATTCCAGGTATTTGTTTTGTACATTGACTATTTATCTTTACTTTCTCTATCTTTTTCTTACGTACTTCAATTTTTTTAATATAGACATGACTGTTTTTTTCTCAGTTTGACCATCGTATCTATGGTCATTTTTCAGCCTTTTTACTCTTTCTCTGTTTCTAGCATCATCTCTGACCTGCAGCAATTTAATTTGATTAACCAGATCCCCTATTTGCTCTTGCACCAATTCCCGTCTTCATTGACTTTCATTATTCACAATTCTATTGCCTCCTGCACTTGGCTAATTTTATTATCCATTACTTCTTGTATCTCTTATTTTCATATCCTGTTCTTCTTTATTTTGTCTCATATCATTCAGAACTTCTTGTTAATTTGTTTGATTCAGTCTGCTATTTCATTAGCCATATTTTTATTGTTTTGATCAATTTTCTGTAGCATATCTATTTTTATTTCTTTCAACATTTCTTCTGTTATATTTTATTTTATACATTTCTTTATTGATTCTTTATATTATCCTCTTTTCTTTGTTGGTCCCTCCTTTTCTTCTTTTCTTCTCTTCATTTATTATCATCTGTGTTGAGCTCTCTTTTTGTTTTCCTCTTATTTTCTTTATTATCTCCTCTTTATTGGTCTCCCTTTTTATTGGCTTCTTTAAATATTTCTAATAATTGGAATAACATGGAAGCATCCTCTATTCTCTGAATCCCTTCCATTTGTTGCTAAACATTTTCTTTTGGATCATGCTCTTTCATCTTTTTTCACTTTTCCTCTTGTCAGCACAGTTGTTTCTATTACAGGTTCTTATTCTTCAGAAAAAAAAAACTATTGAATTATTTTTACACAGGAGCTACAAATCTGAACTTTTAGAAATATTTCATAAAATAAGCTTAACATCATCTCCTCTTCCATGCAACCATATTTTACCTTACTTAACACTACTACATTATTATTACACCTAATCTGCTCCTCCTTCAATCTTATTGTCTCATTACCTGGTTTTATTTCATTTATTTATTTTCCCTGCTTTATTTTCCAATTCTATCATGTTCATGTAATATGACTGATGTCCATTTCTAGTGTGTTTTTGTTATAAGTACATATGCATGTACAAACATAAGTTCATGTCAAAACCACTTATCAAAACTTTTCTTAGAGATCGAATGAGAATCTGACAACAAAATAATGCATAATGACTTAGAATTTTGGGATTGATACAGAATTTAGTCAGTGAGCTATAAGTATACAATGCAGCATAAATACCCAAAAGCTATGTCAATTTAGAAATTATAAGCTACCACAACACTTGATAAGGAATAATAATGCAAAAGTCTTTGCAAATCCCTGATTTTTTAAATCTTATGGACTGGAAAATATAAACTATGCCTTGCTCCCTTTCTTTGAAGCTTAGAGATTGAGGATCATAGCAGAATTATGTAAACTGGACCATGATAAACAATAAAAAATATGAATATCTAAGAGGGTTGAAACAATTCCTGAGAAAGAATGCTCCATGGAATTGCATGACAAACACTACATTCTCAAACCAACAAAATCTTTCATCCATCACCAAAACTGAAAGTATATCTAAACAAATTTCAATAGTCAAAAACTCAATTCAATATTCAAAATTATGCCTTGAAATCTGTTTAACTTTACATATGAACTTAAATAAACATCAATATTTTTAATTTGTAATTTATAATTAAATTATAACAATTATCCTCCACACTCTTGTCACATTTGACAGCAATATGTTAAATTAATTTTACATCAAAATACAGAATTTTGTTTTTTAGGTATATTTTTGAGATTTAAGTTATGTGGTCACTGACTATCAGAACCTAGTTATCATTGGCACCATGTTGGATGCCATTTGTAACACTACAGAGAAATAAGGGGTCTAACCTTAGGTGCTGATTGTTCCTAGTAACCATCAATGATCAGAGGAATTGTTTGTGTATCCTTAACAATAAAAATATATAAAATTTAATATCAAAGGGATGAGCATAAAAGTTTACTTAGAAAGATCAGCAGCTAATTCTCTTAAGCATAAGCATAATTAACTAACTTCACCAGTATTAAAATAAGTATAAGTCATCTATCATCATGAATTTACAATAAAATTAAATCAACAGTCAATCTGGTGACTAGATTTAAAATGGGCCTACTATAGACCAGAATAATTATTTAACTTTTGTTAGCTTGGGGTAGACTATTGAAACCATTATATGCACAAAGTTAAGTGCTAATGTATATAAATACAACCAAAAAATAATGCTGGGATATTAAAATGTGCTGATCATCATCAATGCTTTGGTCAATTAATACTCTTGATGTACTGGCCATTATAAACTTAATGTCTAGCAGAGACTAAACTAAAATAAAATGTAGTGCATGGGCTTTAAAGAATATACTCTGGGTCAATCCAGGACAACAATCATTATAATCAACTGGATGCCCATACATTATATATATGTCCCATATTCTACATAACTGTTATGCATGAATCTAGCTCAGGAAGTAACTCTGTGATTTATTACTGTGAGCAAAAAATAAATAAATAAATATATTAGCTTATTATAAATAACCTTAAACAAATCATGGGCTTCTAATTTTATTGGAATCATAAAAAAATCGTAGAATGAAAACTGTCATGATATAAGGTTACACACACTGCACTTCATAAAACAAATTGGATATAATAAAGAAATTAAGACTAAAACAATAATTTTTACAACAATTATTTAATATCTAATTAATAACAAAAACAAACATGACATGATAGTATGACATTTCAAACACCTATTTTACCAAAAAAGTAAATATACAGTTTGATAAAATTACATCAACCAATCAATTGATTTTAGTCATGGATTAATTCTAAATTCATTAAGTTATTTCTTTAAAATAGTTAAGATTCTTCTTTCTATTTTTACAATATTTCAAAAAATCAAAGATTTTTAAAAAATATTTATGACTTAATTACCAACATGTTCAGATTCAAAGATAACTTTTGATTGAGCCTAGCATGATAAAAATATTTAACTTTACAACAGATTTATTTTTCGCCTTTTTAAAAACTATTTTGCCATTTGTAATATAAATCTGATTGGGTTTTAGAAAAAAAGACTAACAACTTGAAACATTTTATCTTAGTGATGTAATTTATCAATTCTTACACAACACAAAAAATAAATTATTACTTTTATGAACAACAAAAAATAATAGAATGCACACATAATAAAAAAAATACTTTTGGCCATAGCTTTAGGGTTTATGGAGTCCCTTCCAGTTACAATGTCCAGAAGCATGGTTTCAGACTACTTTTTAGGAGGTATCTTATCCCAGTGAAAATAGGATACATGGAGGAAGGTGATGCCTAGCTTTTAGCTGAATACAGCTCATGGTTTTTATGCCACAAACTATTTTAGTGCTAAACTCATATTATGCTTAAAACTTCTTTTATTCAATAGCTTGATAAAGACTTCTGTTTTTTTCTTCTTTAGCAGCTGGATTAAAACTTCACAGTTTTCTTTTCAATAGTTAAGTTAGCAATATTTCTTCTCATACTGTCTTTTTCAGCAGTATGATCAAAATTTGACTGCTCTCTCTTCAACAATTAAGCTAGCAATAATTTCTTCTATATTTTTCAGCAGCTATATTAAGATTGGGCTGCTCTCTTTTAAACAGTTAAGTTAGGAATACCCTCTCTAGACATTTGAGTATAGTCACTAATTCACACCTCCACTCATTTTTTCTAGAACAATCATGCCCACAAGTCAATTACAATCTGTTTCTTACATGATAATTTTCATGACAATGAATTAGATAAAATTTCATAAATGCAATTCTTCAGACAATTACCTCCTTATTCATAGTTATTGAAAACAAGTTGAGAACTTAAAATTAACAATATAAAATTTATGATACTTCTTTATAATTAAAAACCAAATCTTCTTGCAAAACAACAAGACAATCAGTTAATTGAATTTGATTTTTCTATTTTATTAAATAGATAAAGAAAAAATAACTCTGATTACTTAAAAATAAAAAATATACAAAGGTATTAAAATCTTATTTTGTTCTTCCCTATCTTTTCTTTTTTTTTTTTTTTTAAAAACTCTTAAGTATACTCTCATATTATCATATTAGAGACTTAAAAATATTGAGTTAAATAAAACCTTTCAAAGAATAGATATAGGAAAATTAAATATTATTTCCCCCATTAATTAATTAATTTTTTTCATATATATATTCAAACCAGTGGATCATGCTGCCAGCTATCTAATTAATTTTTTTAATGTAACTATATAGCTAACTGGTTACAATATATATGCATCAGCTATGAATTTTGGGTAAAAAAAATCTCATTTAGCAACTGTAGAAATGCAATTTTAAAAAAATATGATAACATTTTTTTCTTTATACCCAAATGCTTCTGGGCTACTAAATGCATAAAATGTTGAGATTAGAAATTAGCCCTTGCCTGATATGTCCATGACTGGACATTCTAATCTAAATGAGATGAATATCTTTTTAAGTAGCTAAACACTTTAAAATTTATCTTAATTTTTTTTAAATATATAGCTCTTAGAACAAACCAGATAGCCATTCATTGATTAGTAAATGGAAATCTGGGGCCAAAAACCTATTAGTTAACCAGCAGATTAGAGCAAAATTAAAGAGAGCTCAGGTCTTTGGTATCATCTTTTGAATGTTCATTTCAGTAATGAAACAGTATATATTGGAGCACAGCCCATTTCACCTACTATGTTCTATAGTAGTAATCATTCTAGATTTAAACTCTGCCAAGTACACATATATTTATGTATATTTACATATATACATATATGTGCACATATGTTAATGTATAGTTATGTACAATACATACATCCAGATATATTTCATATGTTAAACTAAATACATATCTGTGTAAACATCATTATATATATATATATAAACACATATATATATATATGTGTGTGTGTGAGAGAGAGAGAGAGTTAGCTGTGATGTGAAACTGGTTTAATAAAGTTACAGCACAATTATATTTATAAATCTTTGATTTAATAAAGTATATGCATAAATTTTTCATTAATTGACTTAAGAATCACATAAATTAGTTTTAAAAAATATTAAATAATTCTTAGTAATAAGATCATACCATATGCACCTGTTTTAGATTTATGTGGGAGGCAAATATAAATCTTAAAAGTATCAAGTTTTAGTATATCTTGGACAAAGCAAACATGACCATGCAGCACTATTTTTATTCACTATGGATTTGATTTTCTCTTTACTAGGATGTGAATGTTAAATTTAAAAGTTAATAAAGAGATGTTAAATTTAAACATTAAAATTTAAAAGTTGTAAACAAATTAATAGATTTTACAGTGAAAGATCAGGAATCTAATATAAAACCCCCCAATTTTCAGTACTCGAGATCTCTCTTATAATATAATCTAAGCAGTTGCTGCTGAGAACTATGTCAATTGAAAATTTAACATGAGTGTCTAGGAAGGCCCCAATTTTGACATCTTTCTACTGAAGAATGGTGATCTTTTTCCCTTCCTGCAAGCTGCATATCATCATCATCACTGCAGGAATAGAGGAGACTAGTACCACCAGCTGCCAAAGAAGACATTGTGGGGAAAAAACCTATTTAGAGAAGTGGCAATGCCCACTACATTTGCAGACCGTGCAGCCTTTAGAAGAGATCGGTAATACTATTCACCACAGAACTCCAAAAATCTTTTTTAACTTTAATATTTAAAATCATCTAACTATGAATGTTCATAAATAATCATAAGGTAATAATTGTTAAGTAATTAAATCTATGTCTAAATTAAATCTATAATGTAACTGTAAAAACTTGCCTATTAATGTAACTTTAAAAATAAGTTTCTAAAATTTGTAATAATTACATCATTTATTAATTTCATCTTTTCTATAATCTGTAGTCATGCCTCATTTTTATATTAATTATTTGATTTTATTTCAACTTTATGTGTTATGCTATGCTATCATTTCAAAGTAGAGAGAATTAAGCTCTCCAGTAAAATATTTTATTTCTTTTTTAACAAACAAATCGCTGCTTTGAAATCTATTCTCACATATAACAATACATTGCTATACATTCGTTATATACATATATGTTTTATTTAAGCTACAATGTATTAGCTTGTTAGAGGTTTGTCATTAATATTATATAGTAGTTAAATAGCAACCAGAGATTATATTGTAAGCATATCTGTAATTATTAATAAATGTCCAAAATATGCTTTTTTCTCCCTAGTTAATTACAAAGGAATATATTATACCATTCTTGAATGGTTATAGTTTATAGAAGTTGTTAATTACCCCATTAAATACAAATCTCTTGCTCTTCTTGTTCTCATTGCTGGGTCTGGATAATGAAAAGCTTGTTAGTATCATCAAAAGTGTTGTTCATGTAGACATGGACCTTGGTTGATATTTTGTATTTTTCCTGACATATGTATCTTGCAGTCTAGATGAATAAATTTGAATATACAGATTCCATTTATTAAACCTATATTACTGTTAATGAACCCCTGTTAGCATGATTAAGGTATGCTAATTTGAGAACTGGGTGAAGGTAGTTTCTGAAAATGAAACTATAGAATTTAGTGCATTTAAATTTTCTTTAATATAATCTTCAATAGTTTCTTTTTCTCTTTCCTTCTTTATTTTTGCTTTTCTAATATATAACATATAATAACCACATTCCACTCTTTTGCACTTTAAAGCAAAATATATTTATTAATTTTTACAGTTTTGACTGTTCCTAGCAGTCTTCATCAGATCTACAAAAATTTAAACATTATATCAATACAACCTTATTTTATAAATAAAATGATGTTAATAATTAAGTTGGTAAAATTGTAACAATTTAATAGATATATGTATGAAATATGGTTGTATTGATATAATGTTTAAATTTTTGTAGATCTGATGAAGACTGCTAGGAACAGTCGAAACTGTAAAATTGATAAATATATTTTGTTTTAAAGTGTAAAAAGAGTGCAATGTGGATATTATATGTTTTCTTTAATATATTAGTATTATTTGTAAGCATTATGAATGAGTTTTTACTAAACACTATTGTGTATTATGCCTTGCTATGCTTTTTTTAAAATAGTCTCATGGACACAGACCACTCCATTATTTGGTTCAGACAGCTAGACTCCTAGAAGTGGAACATGCAAGTCCAGAGCCATATTTTAGTTGCTTCAACACACCAAACTAAATGTTCTTGATTATTCTAGCAAGTCATATGGTCCAAAGGAAGCAAATACTAGGTAGTAAATCCTGTGAATTACACTAAAGCTGATTCAGAGGAGGGGTTGAGACATTGAATCTGACCACAATTCAATTTATTTACCAGCACTCTGTGATTTAATACTCTATGGATGACATATATGTGGTTATACTCAGTCTCAATTTAATTCACAAGCCATCTGAGGAAAGAACATGAGACTCAGTAGAATAATTAATAATTTAATAATAATATTAAATAGACACACTTATGTCTTAATAAGCCAATACTTGGGTTGATTTGGAGTGGATTATGAGATACATCCTAAGCAGTATTAAATTTTACATATCTTTAATAAACAAAATTAAACAATTAATTATAGAATAACAAACAGATATGCATTGCTTATGGGATTTTATGTGCATTAAGTTTCAAATTCTATAATATTATCATTGAACAATAAGTATGCTCTGATACAGATTCCCTTGGTAATCCAGATTCCAGGTTTGAGCCAAAGCTGAAGTTATCTAATAGGGCAGAATGAACTGGTTACTATAGTAGGGCTTCTGATACTTTGGCACTAAATATTAAATTAAGAGTATAGTTATTCACAGGATTCAGTACCTGGTACTCAGTTCCCTTGGATTGTATGACTTGCTAGCATAATAAAGAACATTTAGTTCAGTGTTTCAGAGCAGGTGAAACATGGCTGTGGACCCACATGTTCCAGTTCTAGGAGTCTAGCTGTCAGAAATATTAATAGGGTGCTCTATAACCATGAACCCATTTTAAAGAAAGCATAGCAAGGTGTAACACACAATAGTGTTTAGTAAAAACACATTCGTAATGCTTATAAAATAATACTAATATTAAAGACAAATTTAAATGTGCTAAATTCTATAATTTCATTCAGCAGAAACTACCTTATACCGAGTTCTCAAATTAACATACCTTAATCATTCTAAGAGGGGTTCATTAATAGCAATCTAGTTTTAATAAATGGAATCTGTATATATTCCTTTATAATTAACTAGGGAGGGAAAAGCATATTTCAAGTCTTTATTAATAATTACAAATATGCTTGCAATATCATCTCTGGTTATTATTTAACTACTACATAATATTAATTGCAAACCTCACAAACAAGCTAATACATGTAGCTTAACATATATGTATATAATAATGAATGTGTAGCAGTCTGTTGTTATATGTGAAAATAGATTTCAAAGCAGTGATTTATGTTTGCTAAAAAAACAATGAAACAATTTACTGGAGAGCTTCTAATCATCTCTCCCAAAGATTTATATTAATTTGCTTTGAAATGATAGCATAGCATATCACATAAAGTTTAAATGAAATCAAATAATTAATATAAAAAATTAGGCATGACCGCAGATTTATAAAAAAGAGGAAATTAATAAAATATTTAATTATTACAAATTTTAGAAACTTATTTTTAAAGTTACATTGATAGGCAAACTTTTACAGTTACATTAGATATTTAATTTAGACATAGATTTAATTACTTAAAAATTATTACTTTATGATTTTTATGAATGTTCATAGTTAGATGATTTTAAATATCAAATAGATTTGTAGAGCTCTGTGGCAAAGAATATTAATGATCTCTTCTAAAGGCTGAGCTGTCCAGAATTTGTACTGGGCACTGTCACTTCTCCAAATAGGTGGTCTTCCCTCAATGTCTTCTTTGGCAGCTGGTGGTACTGGTCTCCTCCATTCCTGCAGCAATGATGATGATGTGCAGCTTGCAGGGAGGGCATAAGGTCACTGTTCCTACATAGGAAGATTTCAAAGTTGGGGCTTTCCTAGCCACTCATGTTAAATTTTCAGCAGCTGTAGCTCCCAGCAGTAACTGCTTGGACTTTATTGTAAAGAGATTTTGAATGCTGAAAATTGTGGGTTTACATATTCGATTTCTGACCCCCCTCCCTCTGTAAAAAATATTAACTTGTTTACAACTTTTAAATTTTAATCTTTAAATTTAACATCTTTTTATTAACTTTTAAATTAACATTCACATCCTGGTAAAGACAAAGATGAATCCCTAACATATAAAAATAGTGCTGCATAACTGTGTTTGCTTTGACCAAGATATACTTTAAAATTTGTTACTTTTAAGATTTATATTTGCCTGCAAATCTAAAATAAGTGCAAGTGATGTGATCTTTTTACTAAGAATTATTTAATATTTTTAGAACTAAGTTATTTCTGCATAAACATTTTGCTATATATGCATGTTGGTCCCATGTGGAATTGAGAATATATGTGATTCTTAAGACAAATAATGAATAAATTTAGACATATACATTATAAAATTAAAGATTTATAATTATAATTGTGCTGTAACTTTATTTAACCACCTTCACATCACAGCTTACTCGTATATATATATAAGTGTGTTCATACATATATACTGATGTTTACACAGACACACATTTAATTTAACATATGGAATATATTTAGATATACATATTATACATA
This sequence comes from Epiperipatus broadwayi, assembly GCA_028023455.1. Taxonomy (NCBI): domain Eukaryota; kingdom Metazoa; phylum Onychophora; class Udeonychophora; order Euonychophora; family Peripatidae; genus Epiperipatus; species Epiperipatus broadwayi. Next base: position 36,454 of record JAQFVV010007660.1, read on the forward strand.
GATAAATGTGGAATGTTTATGGGTATACATGCATATATGTAAATATAGATAAATATATGTGTATTTGGCAGAGTTTAAACCTAAAATAATTACTACTATGGATCATAGTAGGTGAAATGGGATGTGTGCCAATATATACCACTTCACCAGATTCAATTATAAAGCCAGATGGATTTGATCTTTTAGATATTATTGGAGTTTCATCAATAGATTCAAGACAATCCATGATCATTACATTGATCTTCTAGATAAATTGAATTTAATGGCACTGACCTTAGTCAAATACAAATCATGAAACACAGCTAATTTTTCTATGGATACAGTGGCAAAATTAAAGGGCTTAAAATTATTAGAAAATCTATTTTCTGATTGGAATATTTACAGGTTCATTTATGATATTTTATTAATTGATAAGAAAATCTATATGCTAAATAATAAAATATGCATAGTAAGTCATTGTTTAAGCATAAGTTATTAATTAATGCTAGATAGAAATACTCAATCTAATTACCAAAATACTTTCTGGCTATAAGTATTCATTAATAAGAAGCTTTGGATTGAACTTAACAAATGGCAATTACATTTAATATCCACTGATTACTCAAGCTTATAAATATATGGCACTGAAATATTGTAAATAGAAATACTACTCCTAATGTGAATGTTAAAAAGGAAGCAAAATAATTCATATGATGCAATAAATTTATCATTTATTTGGTAAATCTTTTCTTTTAATAGTTTTAAACTCTAAAAACAAAGTTGTTGATTTATTAAATTATAAGTGCAAAATTATTTTACTTAATTTCTGATTTTCAGAACTGCAAGTAGTTTCCTAAACAGAATATGCATTCATTAATAAACTAGTAAATCACATGATATTCATTAAGAAAATTAGGATCAGAATGAAAAGATGTCATTCTAGTTAGATATATAAAGACAAAGATTATAATGACAGACTTATGAGCTGATTTAAAATTGATAATGAAAACATAGATGGCTACCAATTTATACTTCCTTAGATCATTGGTTAAAACAAAGTGTCCAGTAAACAAGAGAGTCAACACAGTCTAATGGGAAGAAACTTAGAATGAAAAAAAATTAGATGTAGGAACATATAATTAAAAATGAAGATTGTTTAGTTACAATGTTTTATATAATATTTTATGTCCTTCTAAAAGATGGACATAGGAGAGCAATACTAAGAAAGTTATTGGTGATTTAAAATTGTGGTGATAGTAAGACTTTTGAATTCAGCATGGAAATGAAAACTAAACAATTGGATTCTTTAATAGATTAGACTTGAACTATTACTTGGGTTATAAATGACCAAGTTGAATTACAATATTTTAGTTTTACCACATTCCAATCTAATTCATCAGAACAGTATCTAATGCTCAGAAATATAAATGCTAAAAAAGGATGGCCAGTCATGAGATGGTTTGTCATCATAATTCTAATTGCCTTTGAGAAGTCTAAAAAATCAAACAGATGTCATTCTAAAGAAATGCTGCTCATATAATCGTCAAAAGTTGATATCGACTTAAACAACATCTAATAATAATAGAGAAAGCACAACTTTAGTTTAAAAAAATATATAAACATATATCTAAACAGATTTACTTACCTTTTTAATAAAATAAAAAAAAGATTAATTAAATTAAAAGTTAATCAAATAAAAGTTAATACCATAAAAGATAGAACGAGATAATAATAAAAATAACAGTGACATTTGGGATCCCTGCCACACCCCATTTACAAAAACAACAGTTTCAGATTTCTCATTATGGCTGCTTTCTCAAATCTAATAGCATTTATTTTTTTTAAGAAACCATTTGGTGAGGGAAATCTTAAAAAAATACTTTTTTTTTTCTTTAAGGAATGTTTGACTTTTGTGGTCTGCAAAGAAATGAAATAGGAAATGAAGGTTCATGGAAGATGTCAATGAGAATTCTCTTAAACCTTCACTTCTAATTAATTTATTTTTTTCTTATAAACTATATCTAGCTCTACACATTATCTAGATTAAATTGGGATATGAAATAGATCAGGTTAAATTTCATCTCCACTTAAAAAAAGACACACTAAGAATTTGAACTAAAATATAATTTTAAAAGTTAAAATGTAAAACTTAATCTTATAAAGTATTAAAAAATTGTAACTTCTTTACCTAAATATTTCATAATAGTTTGAATTAAAAAAAAACAATATAAACTTCAACTAACCTTAGATAATAAGTATTCACAAATAGTTTTACTTTTAACAAACACCTTATTTATACACACACTTTCCTATTTTATAAATGATTATTTATAAATATATTAATTTTTATGCTTTATATAATTTCCAGAAGTACTAGAGTAGCAGTCTAAATGGATGAAAGTTTTTGGATTGAAGTTAATCTGTTACTTCTTGTGCTAGAAATCTATAATCTCGTAAGCAGCTAATTATTCGATTATATTTTAATGATAAATTATACACCTATTAATATTTATATTCTATATATTTACATGCAGATTACTGAATTAATTGTCATCAGAAAAGTAAAATAATCTCAAAGCCAAGTGAATATAACAATTGCATTCATTATTGTGGGAATTCAACATCACGTGATTTTCTGAATAATGGACTGAATTTAAAATTAAATTCAGAAAAAATAACTTCTACCGATTATTATTGAAAATATGTAATTAATAATAAAACTTTCTGTATGCAGCCCAATAAATAGTTGAAAAGGATGAGTATTATAATAGATTCAAGTATATGAGAGATAGTGACCTGGGCCAACTGATGAGTGCTGATTCAGCACGAAATGCATCTTGGGGGTCATTTGTCTTTTATTGTATCTTTATTTATATGAATTTAAAAAGAAAGGGGAAGTATGGAGGTGTTTATTATATCTAGATTCAAGTAAGTTTACATAATTTACATAAATAAATACATGGCATTGGAATATAACTATTGTAAAATGGATAGTTTAGTTTAATAGGAACATCGAATTTGGGTAAAATATATACTTTAACCTCTTAGCATTGTTTGTTCTAAATGATATCAAAAATGCAATGTTCATTAAACTAAACCATCCATAATAACCATTGTGTCAGTGCTATTTTTAAGGTTTAACTCCAATATTACATTGAATGGTAGCAATTTAACATTAATGATATAATTATAAGATAATAACAATTCTAAAATATAAGAACCATATTAATTGCACAATTAGAGAATTGTTTACATTATATTAATAAAGATGTATAGTAAAAATAATTTAAATTTCCAAAGCTAATTTTCTTGTTTCAAATATATTTCCATTTTTAAAATAATAATTTAAATAATAAATGTGAAATATATTTTCATTTTATAATTATATGAATATTTTTTGAATGAATGAAAACCATCATGGTGAGAAAGAAGAAAAAAAATAATATCTCATTAATAAACAAACACAGAGGTAGATATTTTAAGATAATTTCATATTTTAAAATATTTTGTAGAGGATTTGAATCCAGATTTTCAAGCACCCTTCAGCTATTGACTCTAATTGATACATTTATGATCATACACATAAAAAAGATAAATGATCTCCAATATATGTATTTTGTGCTAAACCAGCACTCATCAGTTGATCCAGATTATTATTTCCTGCACATATATATATATAATTAATGCTTGGTTTATATTAAGATAGCAAATCTTTAAACTTTAATAGACAGGCTTTAATCTATTTCACCCTCCAATTCTGTAGCTATCCATATCATTGAAAATCTGATTGTGGAACATCAAATCTTTTGTTGATGCCAATATTATTATTATTTTTCTTAATTTTAAAAATATTTTAAATAATAATATATTAAAAAAATAATTTATTTTGCTATTCAAATGGAAAAATATCTATATAAAAAATTAATCATATATTTTAAACCATAATTTAGTTATATTTGTAAAAAGGCAAATATTTTACAACAGAAAAAGTAGAGTTTTTTTAGGTCAATCATCCTAGCAAATAACAAAATAAAAGGGTTCTAATGCACAAAAAAATGTTTGCTGATTCACTGAATCTAAGGAAAAAAACAATGGCCATATACACTCTAAAAAATATGTTTCTACCTTTGTTTGTGATAAAGAGTGAAAACATATTACATTCTTTTTTTAAAAATAAAATTACATTACAGTTCTTTTGATAAGAGAAGTAATTCAGCTCCATAGTAGATAGAAACTCATTTATCACCCAATATTGAAAATCAGATTATTTTTTTAAGGCTTGTTAACATCAAAAATTTAAATTTTCATATAGACTGAGTTTAAAACTTAGGTTATATGTTAGATAAATAGAATACATTAAAATTTACTGATATCATAAAAATCATTTAGTTTTCTTTTAGAAAATATTAATAGTAAAGTTTACATTGATGTTAATATAAGAAGAAACCATACACTTTAGATCAAGAATCCTGATGTCACAAGAATATGCAGGATTGAAAGGTTTTTTATATAGAAATCGTACATTATGCAAATTTGATATACAATAATAACAGCATTGAAAAGTATACAAATGATCTCTAAAAGATGGAATATAATCATGATAATATCATAAACACCATAAATAGATTCTATACTAAAATAAGATACTCTCATCTCATCCAACAAGAGGAAATTTAAAAATAAATAAGCTTACCTTATATTTAAAAAATTGGATATAAATTAAAATATATATAAAGACAAATTTAATATAGGCTTTTGAACCTCTCCATTTCTTAACCAATTAGTCAACAACTCTAAAGACACTTTACCAAATGAATGAGCACATCAAGTGGTCTACAAAATTAACTGCAGCAACCATCTTGCAATGTTGAATATTATGGGGAGATGAGGGCCAACCTGTCAATAAGACTAGCACAACATAGATATTTATGTATCAGAGCCCTCTGAGATAATGAATACACATCAATATTTACAGCTCATGAAAAGAAAACCAGCAACAGATTTGAGCTAACAAAGCTGAAATAGTATGCACAGAGAGAGAAAGGGAGAGAAGACTGAAAGCAGAAGGTCAAAGAAGCATGTGCTAGTGGCCATTTTTCTATTAACAGAAAAGAAGAAAGCATACCCATATCAAAGAAATGGGCTATTTGAATAAATGTAAATTTGAATAAGTTGAATAGCTTATTAGATAATAATTAAACACTGATGTAAACAACTTATAATAACACCATTATATTTCCAGATGGATGTTGATGTTAATAATAAACAAATGACATTATTATTACTGAGACTCAATTTTTGTATTACTATAATAATTAAATGAAACTATTTAACCCAATTTAGTTTGTTTCACAATGTTGACATTTTCAGAATGTTGCAATTAAATAACATTTCCTTGAAAAAAAAAAAAAGAAAATTCCTTTTACTGTATGAAATTTCAAATTTTAAAGAAAACTTTGTGTTTAGTAGTTTTCAGTTTCCTGTTATATATCTTTTTTTTTTTGCAAAAATAACAGGTGAGAGGAACACCTGGTCATTTAATTCAACTTAGAAATTCTCTTAATTTTATGTGTGTGCATATATATATGTAACACAATTGTTAAAATTTTTAACCATGCAGTTTTATTTAAATGTAACTATTAGAAAATGTATAAGTAGCAGATATATTTTATTTTAATAGGGGAACAGAGTAAAAAGTTACTTATTTTTCTCAAAATAAGCCCTCTTTTAAGCAATATAAGTTTTCCATTTAAGGCATCCTTTTAAGAGAGCTTCAGATTTTTATCCAAACTAAAAAAGTAATTTGGAACATATAAATGCCTAAAATATTGTTTCAAAAGTTCTCAACTTTCTGGAATTGATAAAGCTTTGGATTTTATAGTTATTTTCATTGAAATTTTTATTATCAGAAAAATGAACAAATTTTATGAACAAAACATAATTGATCCGTTCAGAAGATATGGGGCCTTAGAGAATTTTTCTTTCTAATCAGGTTCAACCCTGATGTGGCATTTTGACGATGCTTTGCAATATCTTTACTTCCCAAACAGCCTCAATTCATGTGTAGAGTTGTATCTTAAGTTACCACAATTGGGTTTTTTTTTGATTATACATATTTGTAGAAACTAATCTGCATACTGCATAATTATCTGTTTCTATGGCAATTTTTTGAAGAAATGGATCATCTAAAATTATTTCAAAGTATTTTAATACTTAGCATCTCTCCTATATTGACTATGATACCTCATCTCTCAGTGAAGAGAAACTTTCAAATTAGAAATGAAATATTTTTCAAATCTATTGGTATCAAAATCTAAAATTGTACATCACATTCTCATTTTCATCATCATCATCACATTCTTCATCTGTACTTAGAATTTCTTCACTTAAGTTAATACCACTATCAAAACACTAAAAAATTGATTTCAGACATGCATTTGTCAGTGAATGATTTTGATGCAGCAATTGATGTAGATGTTATTTTTAATCTAACAAAAAGATGTCTCTATGCAATCTAACTTTTGTAAAGCAGAAAATCTAACACCTTTCATACATAAATAAGAAATCTTAATTATATATATATGTTGAATTTAATATTTTTGTGACTTTTACATTGATAAGGAATAAAAATAAAAAGATTATATCTATATAAACAGAGACAACTGTTTGCTTTTTGATATATTTATATATATATATTGTAACAATAAAAAGTTGACACCATTTTATAACTGACATGAAAAGATGACAAAATAACTCTTATTATTGCCATTAAAGTTAGGATTGCCTTTTGTAACATAATAAAAATGAGGGTATACTCTGTTTTTAATGCACCATAAATTTGGGAGCCATTTTTAACAAATCGGATGTGACAAAACCATGATAGTGTGATTCTGTTTAATTCTGCCCTGCAAACTATGGCACTATTTGTGATAGAATAAATATATGTGTGTGCTAATCTCTGTTATGGCTACACTCATTTAGGCAGCATTTATAACAGATTAAAAATATGCAATGGAAAATAATAACTCTAATATAACCTGAATAAAATATAGCTCAGTTGTTGGTCACCTATATAACAGAATAAAAATGAGTCCTAAAAATTGAATATCATTTGTAACTGAATATAATATAAATCAAAGAAAAATAATACTAATTTTATAATGCCCTATGAATAATAATATTATTCATAACAGAATAAATATAATATATTAAATTTATTTAAACGCATATTGATTACGTAAGTAATATTTACTAAGGCTTTAACCTCAAGAATATGCGTGTAAAAATGTGATATTAGGGACCTCTACAGGTCTTAACCACAAACTCTTTTCTTCCAAGTTGTAAGCTTGTGGTTAAGACCTGTAGAGGTCCCTAATATCACATTTTTACACGCATATTCTTGAGGTTAAAGCCTTAATAAATATTACTTACGTAATCAATGTGCATTTAAATAAATTTAATATATTATATTTATTCTGTTATGAATAATATTATTATTCATAGGGCATTATAAAATTAGTATTATTTTTCTTAATAATATATTAAACTAAATAAATGTCAATCAATAAATAATTATTCAGTACTTAATATATCTAACCACCTATTTAACTGTTAACTAAACCAAAATAAAACAGTCATGATAATCTTTATTATAGCATCATGAATTCAAACAGCATTTAGAATAAATAGAAAACAAACAAAATTATCTTTACAGATACCCTAATTATAAATCTTACTTAAAATAAATTAAAATAAAGCAATTAAATCAATTATTATTGTCTCAAAACAATGATATATGCTTAAGGTATATTTCACTTATGGTCAAATAAAAATAATAATCATTCAAGAACTGAATTCTAATATACCTAGTATGTCTTATAAATTTACAATGTTCATAATGAGTCAATAATTAATTTTAAACCTTAGTTTAATAAAATAATAAATAATATTAATTTAGCCATACTATACTCATATTAATTTACTATTATTAATAACAATATTTATAAGAAGATAAAATACAATAAAAGGATAAATAATAAATTATACTGACTCAGCCATGCTACTTTCTTATATTGACTTTACACTTGCTAATTAAGCTAGTTATTATAAAATGAAATATTTAACAATGATGTAGTATCAATGAACTTATTAGATAATCTTAAATCTATAATGTTCAGTCATACCAGTATATGAAAAAAACAGTAGTTATTGGATATCTACTTAAATACAATTAACTAATCATATAAATTTCCTGCAACTAAATTATTAAAACTATATATTATAACAAGAAAAACATATAAAAAAATATTAGCATTAATTATAATCTAGAATGAATATTAAACTTGAATATTTAAACTGGATTTACAATCGACATCAATTAAATTTAAATATAATTAAAGCAAATCATTCTGACTTATAACAGAACAAAATATATTACAATCTGATTTATAACTGAATAAGATTAAGATCTTATGACCAATCATGAACTCAATACAGTAATTACCTAAACAATAATAATTTAGATAAAACATACAAATATTTGATTATGATTATCATATAAAGTATATATCTAGTATAGATAAAAACTACAGAATTCAATACAAAAAATATATAACCATGTTTGTTTACCAATTCTGGGATTTGATTTCTGGATTATGTGATATAATTATTTTAAATAAATTTTACAATATAGACAGTTTAACTTAACTCAATCAAATATTATTAAGCAATCAATTCATCTTGCACACTTGAACAATAATCAGACAAGTTTATTTGATTTAGGTATATTAAAATTTATTAATAAATGACTATCAATTACATAATAAAAATATATATGATGAATAGATTGTAAGCATTTGACATGTACACATACACTCTAAATGAATGTACAATAAATTATTCATTGAATTCAATATTTACATATGTGATTACCTATTAATCTCTTAATTATTTAATACCAAATACAAACATATATCACTATGTATCACAAATGTGTAGCAGAACACTTTCCAAAACATAACAGATTTAATACATATACTTTTTTATACACTTTATATATTTTTAATATAAAAAAAAACACATATATACAAAGATGAATTTAGTTCTTTATTAGTCAAAATTTAAGAGAACGAAATAAAGTTAATACTTATTACATAATGAAATTATTTTGAACTTCTAATCTAAATGATGTAACTGAAGATAATTTAAAATATAAAAAAAAGAATACATTTTTAAGGAAATTATTCTATAACTGTTATTATACTAAATAATAACTGCTAGAATGTTATTTATCAATTGCTTATTTCTAAGTAAAATGGACTTAATAAACAAAAAGCACTAAAAATTACGACTCAATGCATTTTTGGTCAGATAAAGATTTGACATTCTCTTGTAGTTTATACAATCATCAATCCTAGTGAAATAAATCCAAAAAGTGAAGACCATAATACTCATCTTCAATATTCTTTTTCCACCTACAATTGAATAACTTTTAATTTTATAAATAAATCCCTAAAAGTTTCTGAACTTGAGCTCAATTATTAAGAGTTTCTATATCAAAATTTTGTAGGCTTAAATTCTAATATTTTTTATTTTATTGTCAAATTTTTTTTTATAAAAAACAAAAAGTCATCAATGTGATGCATATACATACTGATATTATACTTCAATGTTTTTTAAAATGTGATGCAAACACATATTAAGCTATTCAATCTTGATTTATTTGAAATAATTTATTGTCAAAGGGCATGAACAAATTGCTATTAAAAAGCTGAAGTATATCAATTCATATTATTTTTTAATATTAATATTGTCACAAAAGGTCTGTTCAATCATTTTATTGAATTGGTGTATAGATAAAATCATATTCTCTGATATCAATGAAACTGAAAGATGAAACATTACTGTGCTGCTAAATTCTCAAGTCTTTTCAGAATTGATTGATATAATTAACAGCACAAAAAAATACACTACAAAATTAAATACCAGTCTCATTGAAAGCCATAAATCATTTTTTATGCAATTTAATATTTTTAGAATCTCTGATATGACAGTAGATATAATAACTCATAGTATGCTTTATGATATAGATGACATATCCACATGACATAATTGTGATCTGGGTCTAATAAAACTTGGAAAATTGTTTCAGGATTTAATCAGATTTAAATCACTAATTTACCAAATGATATTGAAGGTTATTTGTCTTAATAATAGCTGACTAATAATTAAGATAAGCAATTTTCCAATGTTGTTTGGTAGACAGAAATTTTTTTAAAAAACTACTCAAAAATTGTTGTTTGTTGAGCAATTTCTTCTCTTTGAGTGTTTCTCTTCAAGTGATGTTAGAAAGCCTTTTGTCCTGAATTGAGCTATTTTAAGGACCTTTTATCTTTTTACAATTATTTTTATTTAAAATATGATATTAAGAAGGTATCAGTATAATGTTAATAAATTTTACATCAACAGTATCTATCTGTAGTCAAACACTTGAACCATCCAGGATATCAAAACAGCTAGTGCTTTTTCCTCATTATACTCTTTTAAAAAGACATATTGCCTACACTATCTTCCTTAATATGTGTAATACTCACTCCTTAATTTAAAAACTGATTTAAACCCAAAAAAATTATCATGCAAAAAACAATGCTGAAAATAATAAAATCTTGTTATTCTGTTTAAATGCTGATTCAGATGAAGGAATTAACTCATTTTTAATCATTTGTCTGTGCACTGATGGTAGATCACAAATATAATCTTAGAATGATTTTCCCAGAAGCTTTGCACTTTTTGATTCAGTCTGATAGCAACTTATTAAATAAGTTGCAAAATGTTAAAAGATTTTAAAAATGAATAAAGGAGAAACAAATTGAGTAAAAAATAAACAATGCCTACTAAAAAAAGAAGACTAAGCATAATATTAGAGGTAAAACAAATAAACAAGCTTATCCATTTGACATCTCCGTAACCTAGTATTTGAATACAGGCTAAATTAATTTCTTTTTTTTTTTTGCCATTGATCTGAGTTGTCATCTAATAGTTGTCAGAAAATAGGTAACTAGTGTTTATTAATTGCATGCTAAAGATCCCAAAGGTAATCAGAGTTGATCACATGAGCATTTATGTACTAATTATAAAAATTAAAAATAATAACAAATATGGTGTAGCCTTAACTGCCTTAAGAAAACATCTCAGTCATCTTACAATTATTTTTATCTTTTTTTTTTTAAATAATAAAATAATTTTACTATTACTAGAATTTAAAAATTTATATATAGTTTATCTTTTTCTTACACTGCAGAAAGAACACATCTCACTATTATATTGGTTAATTGCAAATTTGAACGAAGTTCTGCAAACAATAGCCATTTTGCATATATATAGCTACACATGCAACAACATTATTACTACTTTGTTAACTTACCTCAATAAATGCTCTTCTAATTAAGAGAAATATTTTTGATACTGATAAGAAATTATCTAAATACAGGTGTATATACTTTGACTGCATATAGTGATAGTGTATGAATAAATAAACACATGCATATACACAGATAAATAAACAAAAAAATCCTTAGCATTATCATATTTCTCATGTTAGTAATACATATGAGATTGTCAAACAGCTTTGACAGTCTGTTTTTGTTGACAGATGATGTGATACAGACTTATCATAAGCAAAATGACTGACATATAAAAGTTAAAAGAACTTTAAAAAGAAAATAATTGTATTTCACATAATATACGCATTCTTTAGTGGACATATATATAAAATCCGTGTAATTTTTTTAAAAATTAGATAAAGCAAAACATTTACAAATTATCATCATTTTGACGCAATGCAAGAGTATGGGTTCTTGTGTAATCATATTTCCATACTTGAATTATAAGCGCAGCTATTCTGACGGTAAAATTTCCTCGGTTTAAGTTTGTTTTTTCTTTCTCTTTTGAGTAAGAATAAAAAAGTGGCTGCTCATGAACATTAAAAACAAACCAGCCGTATTTGAAATACGCTGGTTGTTTTTAAGAATCAAATTTAAAATGACTAAGCAATGCTCACGTGGTCAGAGAAATAATACTTATATGCATTTTTTATAAATCTTAATTGCCAGTTAATATAAATTCGTAACAAATATTGTATAATGAAATATTACGATCTTTGATAAAGATTGGACTTTTTATATTTTTATTATAATAATTATTTCAGAATTACATAATCATAAATTAATATTTTTTATTAGATGCTGTCATACCGATAATATCTATTGAATATCACATGATTAGCAATCACATTAACGAGGTACCCGTATTACTGAAGACCATCTTATTCTTACACTCAGGGGTCCCCAATCTTTTTGCACTTAAGAGCACATTCTATAATACTGGTCAGGTGGCAGGCACCATTTATTTTTTCAACCAGGTGGCGGGCAGCATTTATTTTTTCAATGTAAATGTATAGTTGGATATTGTTAATAATACACATCATGTACAAAAAAATATTTATTTTAAAAATAAAATTTTAACATTTGATTACAATATAATACAATAATTTACAAGAAATTTTAAAAATTAAATTTATTTGTATCAGATAAATAATTTTTTATTGTGTTTAGTTAGCGGCACACATAAAATAGTCTTCGGGCACCATGGTGCCCGCGGGTATAGGGTTGGGCACCCCTGCTTACACTATTAACCGGTTAGTTAAAGAAAATTATTCACTTTTCTAATTAACAGATAATCTTGTAATAGGATCAAAATACTATAATTTCTATTTCTAATATAGCTTCAAGTAAAAAAAAAAAAAAATCAAATTCAACTTTTGGTACTTAGTCCAACAGTGATGAAAAACGTTCCCACAAATAAATTTATAAATAAAGACTGAATTGAATAAAAAACAAAACAATCTTTTAAGTGAATATTAGATAATATCCCGATCAAAAGAAAGTTGTTAGTCAAAATAAATTGTTAGAAGATTAGTTGTTAGTCAAAATAAATTGTTAGAAGATTGTAAATGTCTTTAATTCAATCTTTATTTACACATTTTTAAGTGGATTAGGAGAATGTTTTTTAGTCAAAATATTGATTTATTATCTAATATTCATTTTAAAAAAAGTAATTGTTTTCCTCTTTATAAGATTGTAAATGTGTTTAATTCGCTTTTTATTTACACATTTGTTTCTGAGTCATTATAATATAAGAGCATAATTTTGTTCACTTACAAAATGTTTTTCTTACATCTATCGGCGCAGACTAATACGCATTGTGAAATATCCAATATTCAAATAAAAAAGTTAAACAACTAATATTTGTGCTATAATATGAATCATTCTTTCGAAAAAAAAATTGTCTTGTAAAACTGAATATAAGATCTCTGATAAAAGAGGGCACTTATTTCTCTAATTAATTATTTTAAATTAGTTTTTACTACTTGCTTAAACGAGCTATTATTGTTGAATGATTAATAGCTAAAGTTTAACAAGAACATCATCTTCTTGAATTCTGAATTTACAGTATGCTGATGATGGCATCATTTTTTCCAATTGAAAAGGTGATTTACAGAAATTTCTTAATATTTTGATTGCAACATATAAAGACTGATTTATTATTTCCTCAGCAACATTCAGCTTGGGGAGTTATCAACTTAAGAATGGAAATCAGATTAAATAATATCTTGGTAATTGGACTTAAGACGTTGAGATTCAACATAGAGTTCAATATGCTGCTGCTATTTTTAACAAATTAAAAGATAGAGTACTTCATCACAGAGAAATAACCATTGCAACTAAATTAGCTATACATAGAACTAGCTGCCATTTTTACCTAATTTTTTGTATGGATGTGATCCTTGGATACCCTGTCAGACAGTATGAAGGCATTAGGAAAGTTTCATTTAAGAATACTCCTAAAATTTTAAAAAATACAATGGCAAGATCATATAACCAATCAATATGTTTTTCAGCTTGCTGAATATTGAGACCACTGTGTCAGTTCAGACTGGATGTGTAAAACAAATGAATAATGGAAGATTTCTTAAAAGAGTGTTTTATGATAATCTTGAGCATGGTTTTTGTGGGAGTGATAGACTATATCCAGTATATAAGGATTATCTTAAAGACCTTCTAAAAAAGTGCAATGTTTACTGATTTCAATTGGGAAGATCTGGTAGGGGATAGAGTACATCGGAGAGCTATAATTACACATGGTGTTGAAGTATTTCAGAAAGAAAAGTTTTCTGATAAAGAAATTTTAAGACAACATGATAAAATATCAGGTAAATAGAAAAATTACATAAGCATATTCTATGTGTACATATATTTGTGGCTCCCATATTGATTTATATAGTTATAACAACACTCATTTCTAGAGTAGTTTTTTCTCCTTTTTCTTTTTGGAATTGGAATCACCATACTCATCTACAAGTGGCTGTTTTATTATTATTACTATTATTATATAGAACATATGATTGAGGATTGACAGAGATGATATTATTCATTTTGATTTATCAAAAGCCTTTGATAAAGTAGACCATTTTTCTTTACGAATTACATAAAATGGTTTTTCCCCCACTAAACTTATTTATTGGTTTCAATCCTTTTTCGTAGTCATATAGCATATATCCAATTTAATAATAATATTTCATTTAATTTTAAATGTAATTTAGTTATTCCGCAGGGTAGTATTTTAGTGCCCATGTTTACTTTTTAACATTTATATTAATTTCTTTAGGAATTTCTTGAAATCTTTTTATTTTTCGTGCTATGCTAATGTCCAAACAATCTTTAAAAAAATCTCATCAGTGATTGATTGCACTCTCCTTTAGAAAATATTGAAAACTTTAGTGTGTGGTGTGATATAAATAATATGTTGGTTAATTTTAGTAAATGTTTTCTTGTTTCATATTCTAAGAAATCTGAAGTTTTTAATTTTATTAATTCTCACAAAATTCTGTTCAATCTCAAAAAGATTTGGGAGTTTTATATTCTAATAATGGATTCTTTTTTTCTTATTTAGAACTGATTTAGCAAAGCTTTTAAAATTATGGGTGCCATTTTTAAGCATTGTTATCATTTCAGTGATGATAGAAAATACAAATTATTTTTGTAATTTGTTCTTCCCATCATTGAATATTGTTTAAATTATTTGAAATCATAACTCCAAACAATGATGCAGTTTATTACAATAAGTGTTTAATAAATTCTTTAAATATATTTCCTTAGAAAATAATTCTGTTCTTCATCTTTCTTCTAGACAGAAATATAGAGATCTTAATTATAAATGAACAAGTTATTCTATCTGGATATAATTTTAACTATATATTCAAGCTTGCCATTCCAATGTCCTTAAATTTTCTCTTTTATTCAGGCAATTTTCTTTATACAATCAAAGTTTTATTAATACTAAACATTTTAATTAAATCATGAGCAATTTTGTAATATTCTTAAATTTAAACTATTAAAATTTAAATTATTTTATTTGTTTATATATTTTTACATTATTATTTGTTACCTTCCTTTTATTAATGTTATATGCATTGTGTTTATTTCCTTTACTAGTTTAATGTGTAACCTGTAATAGACTATATATTGATGTTAGCACTTATTATTATTATTATGATGATGATGATGATGATGATGATGATGATGATGATGTTTTAAAGAAAACTTTATTAGGCAAATCATATCAGGTTGTACATCTTATTAATCATAATATATGAGGATACATTATTAAAATACAAGAAAAACTATTTGTTTTACTATTAGAGTCTTTAATAACTATTATAGCCTTAATATTTCAGTTCTTATTATTAGTTTGTTCTAGTTTTCCATTTTTTTCTGAGGTTATGTGTTTTTTTATTCATTATAAAGCTGCTCTTATTTTTAAAAGAAACCAAGTCGCAGCAAAAATGTCTGGTAGTGCAAGAAGTTTGTCTCTTTCTTTAACTTTTGAGCTTATTATGGTATGTGTTTGGGCGTCTTCTTGGATTGTTTCCTTAAGTTGAAAGTGCATCTGGTGCACCATAAGGCATATATGCTGAAAGTGGCTACACATATTGTTGGTATTTTGTTTTACTTGAATGTTTCCAGCATTTTTCTATTGTGGTTTCACTTTTTCTGTAATTGTTCAATATCAGTTGTCTAACTTTCTCTAAGATTCTACAGTAGTGCATTAAATGGTCTTATGTTTCTTCCTCCCTGTGACAGTGGATCAATGTTTAAGTAGAATCTTCTATAGCAAATAAAATATGCTGTTGGTAATGCATTTAGATTCAATTTGATGATAAAGTCAAAAAATTTTAGTTCTAAGTACCATCTTTTGTATTTTTTGAGCAATTGGCTATTATCTATTATTATCTTTCTGGTTCTGAGATAGAAGATTCTATATTTGCCAATAAGTATATTTAATGAGGTTCTTAAGTGTTATTTTGTTTTTAATGTTTTTGATACCTGCCAGTAATGTATTTATATAGTTATCCATGTGAGGGGGTCAGTCAGTGAGTGTGATTTCTAATATTTATTCTATGTTTGGGAAATGTCTAAATATGGTAATCAGTAGATTTACTGTTTTTTGGGTGTGGAAAGTTTGTACTGCATGCAGTCAAAGACCATTCCATTTTGTTATTTGGTTTAGTTGTTTTATTGAGATTGCTACTATGTTTCTGTTCCATAGTAGCTTATTACATATGTAGTGAGTTAATTGACTTTATGAATTGTTTTGTAAAGTTAATTATTGGCAGGTAGTATGTGATTTTGGTCATTATAAGTTGATTGAATAGAGATACTTTTGCATGGATTGAGAGATAAGATCTGGAGAATGATTCTATGATTCTTTCTATTTCAACTTTAAGTATATATATATATTCTCATCTGACTCATTTCCAAGTGGAAAGGGAAACCCAGAAAATTAATTTGTGTGTTTGTTTTTCCTATACATATTGATCATGCTTCTGACTTATTAGTGTTGATTTTTAAATTGAACTTTGTTATGTAGGCTTCTATTATTTCCTGTAGTATATGTAATTGCTTCTTTGACTTTAGAAATACTGTGTCATCATCCATATAAGCTATGCAGGGAATGTATGTATGACTATTAGGGACTGGAATTCCTTGGATTTTTTTGATTTGATCTAGTAAGGGGTTTAAATAACAAGTGAATAGCAGTGTACATAATGGAGAACCTTGTGGAATTAATTGGGTATGATAGAATGATGGTGTGGATCTTCTATTGAGTGTGATATGTATTTCTATATTTATAAGCAAATTGGCTATTGTATATAATATTAATTTGGGTATCAGTTTTTTTTAGTTGGTTTAAAAGTGTTTTTATTGGCACTGAATTGAAAGCACTCTCAAAATATAATTGCACTGCCATTGGTGCATAGTTTTTTTTTTAATAACAGAATTGATCAATGTTTTAAATATCAGGGCTTTTTGCCCTGTAGATGAGCTCTTTTTTGCATATTGGTGTAGTGATATTATTGGTATTATGTATTGTTCAATTTTTTCTTTTATTACCTTTTCCAGTATTTTTATCCCCAATGGCTCAATTGATATTGGTTGCAGATTGGAGAGTGTGGGAGTAGATTCTTGTTTTTTTTTTTTTATGAATGGGACCATTGATATTGGATATAGTTCTCATATATTGTATAAATTCTGAGATAATTGATTTGCAAATTGGCATAAATATTTATTTGTGAATTGGTTGAGATGTGACAATACAAATTGTAGGATCCCTGGCATACCTGGATGGCATGTTCTGGGGACTGAGTTTAACATTATTGCAAAATCCTTTATTTTAAATAGTGTTTCTGTTTCTGGCTTTCCAAAAAAAAAATCTTCAATTGGTTTGAAATGATTATGGTTGGTTAATTCTTGTTTAAAGTAGTTATATATTGGGTCTAGCATATTATAACCTGTTGTGATTCTTTTTTTCCCATTCTAGAGCCATGGGGACTTTGTTTGTGGATGGATAATCCAAAACCCAATGAATATATCTGCAGGTCCATGTATGCTGTTATGTAAGACAAATCTCCCCTTTCTTTATTGATAGATATTGCTCCAGTTTATCAAAAGTTTGATTAAATAATTTTGTCAGCTTTATTATGTTTGTTTGATTGTTCTTGATTGGTTTTGACATTATTATCCTTTTATGTATTTCATCTGCTAATGTGATTAATTTTGAGGGGGGGGGGATTTGTGTGTAATATGATTTATGTTAAATGAGAGTGTATTTGTATATGCTATGTACTTAGAGATTGGGTTCAGTTTTATTTTATTTATTATTATATACATTTCTGAGAAGAGGACTTCTGAAGTATTATTTGGGAGAAGGATTCTTATTGTCTTTTGCATGTTGTTGATAATATTGTATTGTGTATCTAAACTTAGTTTTATTATTTGTGCTGCATGATGAGAAAAATTGGAGGGTGAGAGATTTACTTCTATTGCACAGGGTAACCTGGGAGAATAAAACATCAGATCTATTAGTGTTCTGTGTCTGTTATTATAGAAAGATACTGAGGCAGTGGAAGAAAACTTTCCCCGCTTATAAGTGGCATTATAAGTTGGTGTATCCATTTTGTGACAAACTTTTTATAACTCATATTAAAATCTCCAGCAAGTATAATGGGGTGGGAATTGATTGTTAAAATCAAGTTTATAGTTGTAATTACTCTGCTAATTACTGTCAGCCCCAGAAGAATATAAACAAATATAATGTTGATGGAAAAATTTCTATGATTGAAGGTTGCTAGTAATAGATTTGCATCTATAAAAACTATTTTAAAAGGTTGTGAATGGGCATTGTTGGTTGATAAATATTTCTGTGCCACTTGGTGGCATTGTTGTGTCCCTGGAGCAAGCACAAAAACCCATTTATTCAAATATTGTGCTGGATTAATTTGAAATCTGCTATAAATTTTTGTTTCCAAGATACCTAAAATGCAGCATTGTATTGACTGTATCCAATTGTTAATTTGCTATATTCTTTTAGTGGAGTTTAGACCTCTAATGTTTATTGCCCTTATATTTATCTTCATGTGAATTGATTATAGTACTTGGGAGTGGAATTCATTTATTTTTGCCTCCAATTAGAATGCTTGACTTTTATTTCCTTATACTTGTGAGCTAATCCCTTTTTGAATTGTGTATTTCTTTGCTACCTATAGACTCACTATTTGTCTGTTTATATAGTGCACTCTCTTTGTTTTTCTTTTTTAAAACCATTGATTTTAATGAGAGTGATTCTATTTCCATACTGTCATCTGATGACTGTTCTGCCATGTCTACTGGGTTAAGTTCCTGCTTGTTCAAATCCTACTTGTTTGTTTTAATTTTTTTGCTTTCTCTTGTTTTGTTTTTTGTTTGTTTGTTTTTTGCTGTTTTCCTTTGATTTCCAGTGGTATGCTTCCAACATTTGAAAAACACAGCATAATGTTGTCCATAATTTCTGTTGTTTTATTTATAATTGTGTATTCTGTTTGATTTTTATTTCCTTTTGGGATTTCTTTTTCTTCTTTTTGTAAGCATTCCTTTTTTTTATTACTTTATAATTAGCCATTTTGGTTATAAGGTTAAATTTTTCTATTTCTTCCTCTATGTTTGTTTTACTTGGAATAACTGAGGATGTGTCTGTGTATTTATTTATTGTGTAATTTTTAATCTTTTATCTACTAATTTGATTGCTTTAAAAAGTTGGCTAGTCATTGTTTTCTGGCTGGTTACTTGTTATTGGTGTTTTCCGTATTTTGATCTAGGTTTTTTGGAAAGTTTTTATTTTTAATTGCTTGAATTTGTTCATTACAATGAGTTGCCATGTGATTTCTTTTGCTACATGCAAAACATCATGGTTTTAGACCTCTGATATATAGATATAGTGTGGTTTGTTGATCTGTTATATGTGTTGGGATGCTTTCTGGGTCAATTTATTTGTGTAGTTTAATTTTATATTCAAAGCTATTTGTAAATATCAGAATTGATATCTCCTTAAGACATATTTGTTGAAATGATATTACTGTTCCGAATGGGTTCAACATCTTTTGGAAATTATCTAATTTGTATCCAAAGTAGGTATTTTTTAGAATTCCATAGATATTTTTGTATTTACTCTCATCTACTTGTACTATTGCAAAATTTCCAAGTGTCTTAATATGATTTTTGAATTTCTTTTTGTTTACTTTCATAAAATTGGACTGCTACTTATCTACTATTAGAATGTTCACCTATACATTGTACCAATTCAAGTAAATTAGCTTCTTCTAGTGCTTCAATTAGTAGGGTTTTGGGGAAGCTAAAGAGGGTGCATTGGTTGTCAGTGACAGCTAGTACTATTGATTTCTCAGTAAAAAACCTTTTGAAAGTTGCAAAGAGCATTCTTGGGATTGTGTTATTAAACTTCTTTCAAATTTACTCCAGCATTTCATTTGTCCATTGGGTTTGTGGGGGGAGGGATCATTTTTCTCGTTCTATTAAATCCAAATTTATTAGATCATTTGATATTGTTTTTCTAAATCTTGAATTTTTTCCTGGGTTAACATTATCAGGGGACCTTTTCACTATTGAGGCATATGTTTTACTTGTGCCTTGTGATGGATTTACTTCCTGATTTAGTAATTGTGAAGTTGCCATTTTATTGTATGGTGATTTTTAACAGGTAATATTACAGCTTTTTATCCTTTTTTTTCCCTCTATAAGAATTAAAAAAACGATTAAAATTTGTTGCTTCCTTTTTTTCTTTACTCCTGATATTTTCTCCTCCTATTATTAATTTGTATTTGAATTATTTTATCAATGAAAATTATTTAAGTTATTGGCTTTTCATTTCATAATCTTTAATGCTTGGTTGTGTACCATAGCTATAAATCCTTTTCTTTTCCCTTATTTAATTTTTTTTTCCTTTGAAAAATTCTTTTCTTTAAAGTATTTTACTTTAGATTACTCTTTTTCATATTTTTTTGGGAGAAAATTAGCTTTCTTTTTTATTTTAAAAGAAAAAAAAGACTATAGGCTTTTTGCTTACCAGCAACTTGGTCTGTGGCTAGGTGGCGCTATTATTATTATTATTATTATTATTATTATTAAAGAGAAATAGAGGACATATTAATATATTTGATCACTACTACAGGAATGCAATAAACTTCTCTCCCAGCCTGTACATTACTATGATACTTTATATTTGTAGCTAACTACAAAAATCTACAATAATTATAAAACACACACTCTCAAGTATAAAGAATATATTGAATATATATGTGAAAACATGCTTCAATAATAAATTGATACTTTGTTTATTTAGACTAACCAATCAAAGAAAAATCATTACACAAAAGATCTAAAATAGCGAGTGACAATGTATTAAATTTAGACTAAGATTGTTTTATGTTTTTGAAATTTTATAAGACAGATTTTTAAAATATATAAAACTGTAGCTGTAGATATATTAGGGTATATGTACTTATTATTATTGATAGCTTCTAATAGTGTCAAATTACTCAAAATAATATCAATGCATATTATTATGGCTAGCTAATAGTAATTCTGGGATGCATCCAGTTAGGAAGATTCTACTAATTAATGCACTATTATTAGAATATTTTTCTCAACCATCACATTCTAATTTTTTTTATTTTAGATGCTTTAACTGATCTATTATTCTCTGTTAAAAATTGAATCACAAGCAATTTACCATATGCATATAAGTAAACAATACAATAATGTATTGAGAGCAAAGCTTTATTAGTGTAGACAATTATGAAGTGCTTAGTTTGCTTTTGACTGGGTTCAATCATAGATTTAGCAGTGAATGTATTCAGACTGAAAGGTAAATACAATAACATATCGAGAAAAAATCTTTATTTAACTCCCAATTTGTTACATTCATTGCTATGTCTATGATTGAATCCAGTCAAAAGTGTGCTAAGCATTTCATAATTGTTTGCACTAATAAAGTGTTGCTCTCAATGCGTTATTGTATCATTTTTTTATATTACAGTTTTGGAGATAAAGCATTTAAAATTGTTATTTTTTACCATGTGCACATGTTCTCAACTGGTGGTCAAATATAATCTGTTTCACTTATTTATAAGATTCCCAAATATATTTTGGTTATATAAAATACTTATATTTAGAGAGTCAGTAATAACTTGCAAACGTTTTTAGTTTTAAAATAGAACAAAAATAACTCAACTTCAAAAATATATAAATTTATCCCTGAGATTGTATTCCTACAGGACATATACTATACACCTGGGTTTCATTTTATGATTTAAAGCAATTTTGAAGTTATGCGATTCACGTTTCTTCTTAATATCTTTCATATTTCACTATATTTATTAGATATCAAAAAATTTAAATTATTAATAATATTTATTTTGACTTGAAATACTTTTTTTTTTTTCAAAAATATAACTTTATATTAACAGCTAATGTGAATATGGCCTGAAGGTGTATTTAGAATTTTAGCTTTTATGTAAATAACCTATTTATACTAATGAGTAAATAATAATAATAGATTTATACTTACATATAAAAATATCGCAATAAATATTCAAAAAATTTAAACTTTTAAACCGTATTTTGTTATATATAACAGAAATAAATAATCTTTTACATTTTAAAAATAAAAAACAAAGATTTTATAAACTGAAAATAATCTTTCTAATGATAATGTATAATCTTTTTGTTTTGATTACAATCTCATTTTTTAAATATAGAAACAGAAAACCATTAACACAGCACAAAACTAAAAGTGGCACTAGTTGTACATCACATCACGAATAAAAATAAAGTGGCTAACAGAGTTTTCTGGGCATAATTGCTGAGAGATTTTTGACTTTGTTTAAGGAGAAGCCACAATACATCACATCACATCCAATCTGATTTCTTACTAGTTTACAAATGAACGCTAGCGGTAATGATTAAAATATGTATGAAAAATGTAAAATTAAATATTGTAGTTAATAAAAAAAAGTAAAAAAGTTTGTCTTGTATTAATTTTTTTCAAATATTTGAAATTTTTTATTAGTCATACTTTATTTGCTTATTTTTTTAATCCAAATTTTAAAATAATTTTTCCTTGTTGCTTTGCTTTTATGCAAATTCTGAAAAATACAGAACCTATCCCCCATTTTTCAAGGTAAGTTAAGTCTATTTTTGTGCGATTTTTTTTAATGCGGGTTTTTTGTGCATAAAACAAGACTGGTTCAAATTCAAAAGTGGCAAAATAGAGTCTTATAATCAAGAGGTTTTATGACTACCTGTTAAGAATTTCTCATTCGTGGAAATCATTGTGCAATAATTGGCATTCTAGACCAATTTCTTGGCATATAGATATAATTCTGAAAATAATTAAAGTTATATCATTAACATACAATATGAAAAAAAATTGTTAAAGAAAAAATTTATTGACTTATAATGTGAAAACAAAGAATAAGTAAACTATTTTTAAATTACACAATGCAGATGCTAAAATTTCTTCAGTAGCTATTGTCAACAACTATATGAACATGATTTGAGTAGTTTTCTATTCTTATTTACTTTCTAGTGAAGAATGTCTAGATTCCCATCTAGCAACCAATGATGGATAAACAGATAGTTTAGCCATAGGCTGGTTATATTAAAAAATTTGAGCTTTTTGAAAAATTTTAAGTTTACTTAGCCTAGATTTGAACCCAAGTTTTATCATAAAGTTAAATGTACTAATACTAAATTCATAGAACCTTTCTTTTGTAATGTAATGACTTACTAAATGGAAATTTAAAATACACACACACATACATATATATATATATTCATATTGAACAATTTATATTGCATATTTAATGTATGTGATAATATATTGGACTATTTCCATCATCTATCATAAAATGCTGATTGTATAGAAAATTTTAAACTTTATTTAAACTTTTCTAAATACAAACAAATGCTAATAATAATATATAATTTACTAGATAACACAGGTTAGTAAATAACACAGATCAGTATATTACTAACCTGTGTTATATATGTTATTACTAACAATTGTTTGTATTGGAAAAGTTTAAATAAAGTTTAAAATTTTCTAGACATTCAACACTAAATGATAGATTATTGAAATAGTTCAACATATTAGCACATCTAAAATACAAATATCATGAACTTTCAGGCAAACAATATTTAATGTATATTTAAAACATGTCTATACATAAACATATATCTTAGAGTGATTATGTATGGAAGTTCACTTATCTGAACAGATGAGATTATTCACATCATTGTGGAAAACAAAAAAAAAAAAAATTGAAACCGTTCAATGTAATTTATAAAATATCTTAAAATATCTGATTTCAAATCTGTTCGAGATATTATGGAGGTAATATTTTACCCTCTTCCCAAATTGATCAGAATTAAAAGAGAAAATAATGAAAAATAGTATATTGTATTTGAATCTAAAGATTTTTTTATCAATATGCCAAAATGTCTTAAATAGAAGGGATATTTGATCAAAAAGCCATTAGCTTCAAATACACTTTATTATTTATTATTTTTTCCCTTCAACTTCTAATCCATTTCTGGGAGTTTTATTGGATAAAAGCTATCTTTCATTTAAAATTCCACAAGTCATTTCTTTTATATTCTGTTATCAATATCAACTAAATATAAAAGTTAAATGATACTTTTTAAAAAAACCTTCTAGATAGAAAAATTCTTTAAGCTATGATTGTTCTTCATGAAAATTTCTTGAAGGTGTTCAGGTGATAGAAATTCTTTCAGATTGTCAACAAAAATCAAGAAGTCAAATCATTTGGCTATTGGAAGCCATATATAATGCACACCTGTGAGTAGAAGCTTATGTCCAATTCCCTTTGCTATCTCATGAGAGTGTATGTTTGGAATACCAATGGAGTAAGTAAATTGCTGCCCATATAAAGTCTGCTGACCCATGAACCTGTACCAATGTGCCTTCTGGTCTATGATGCCATATTTCCAGAAATAAGAAGCCACCTAGTCAATTATGCCATGTTCAGTAAGATGCTTACGAAGAACCAGTATATCCCCAGAGTAAAGATGATCCAGAAACATGTGAATTGAATGAAAGCCCCACATTGAGCACCATTTAAATAAAATATCTTTTGTACCCAATGTGCCCTTCATCCCTTATAATATTGGTCACTTGAGAGTGCCACCAGATTACTTATGAGCTTAGAAAATTTATTTGGAGTGACCAAATATCTAATGATGATGAGCAGTACCTAACAAAATAAATTATTTCCCCCCAACACTAACTCAGCTTAAAGTATGATATTCATAACTATTAAACAATGATAGACAGACAACAGCAAACAAACATCAACCAAATTAATAACAAAGTTTATAAAGATTAAAAGAAAATAAAAGAAATTAATAAAAACTTCATCTATGAATGTCATGATAGACTACTTTATTTTTTTTGACATTCTTAACAGTTAAATTGTTCTCCCCTTTTTAATTAAATCAATATTAAATAATCTTTTAAAAGGGGTTCTTATAATATGAGATATGTGTGTGAACAACTACTAAAGTAAAAAAGAAAAATATTTAATTTATCTCATCAAATGCCTATACATATATGCACTTACTATAAAAACTCATGTGAATGTCCATATCCTTACCATCAGATAATTATAAGGAAAATGATCAGGGCTATTAAATAATGAGGGAGGAATGAGAAGCTATTTTGGAACTGGCCATGCCTAAACAACAAAGTTTGCAATTCCAGCTGCTAGACCTGGTTTAAAAGAATATGAGCTTGACTGAAACTTGATGGATCAGAGACTCTTAGAATTTTCCAATATATAGTGATAATATAAAACAAAGGAAGCATGATAGCAATTTCAAAGCTAGGTCATGCCAAAGTAAATAGACTGCAATTAAATAGATGGCCCAGGCAACCAGAGGTTATCCAAAATATCAACCAGGTAGAGACATAAATAGCAGTGAAGTAAAAAACCCTAGGAAATAAAAATGGTTTTCATATGGATTTATTTTATTTCCACACACACAAGTAGATCAATACTTTTATATAGTAGCATGCTATACATAAGTGTAAAATATATTAACAAATCTAGTGATATCCCACATATAAAAAATAAACTGTTAATTTTAAACATCATTATGAATTTTATTTAAAAAGTTTTACTGCTGCTTTTAAACTTCAGATTTGCTTTCCTTTACAAAAGAAAAATACTTAGGTTTTAAATATTCAAAGAGAGAAGGGGTGATGATTAAATAACTTTTCAATAATAATCAACTCATTCAAAATTAAGACTTCATTAATAACTTTCAAAACCTCAATGAAAGAAAAAATAATTTCTTCAATAATTATTTTTTTAAACATAATAAATTCTGATTTAAGCCATATAAAAATAGTAAAACATTCCTAAATGATATTAACATTATAAAATATTGTATGCATGAAATAAAGAAAATATATATATAATTAAATCTAAGACTATTGTTAAAAATTGTGCATATATGTAATAAAAGCAACTCTAGCCACACCTGGCTTATTTAATGTATACAAATTTATATGACTGTTAATATCCATCAGTATGTCACTTTTGCTTTCTATGAATTCATTGTAGGAGTGCCTACCCTTGTTCATTTTGTAGTTGTATGTTATTGCTGTTTAAGTGAGAGGGACTTCCATGTAGATTAGCATTTCAGGATATCAGCTTTTTATGATATTATAAATTTAAGGCATGCTGGTGGATGAAGTTAGTCATAGAGTATGGAATACATTTTGTTAAAGTGCTTAGCTATGCATATTTGGGATAACATCACTAAGAATAATTTATATGTACATTTTATATTAGCAGGTCACATGTCACGAACTGTTTGGGTATTAATAATTTTGATGAATTGGCTGGCAATGAATGCAGCTTGACTAGCAGAATAGAAAGTCCTAGTGTCTTGAATATAATCTTACTTAGTAGAGTCCAAAAAAGTATAATGAATGAATTTATCAATGCATGGAAAAAAGTATAGAATAGAATATAATAGAATATAATGAATAAATGAATGTTATAATAGATTTTTGGGAGTTTTTATGTACATCAGGATTGATTGTTCTCCCACAAACTTTCTACAAATTTCTAGATTAACATCTTAAAAAAATAAGCCATGTTTTAATTAAGACATTCTTGTACATATTTCAAAAATAAGCCAGGTTTATAATTAATTAATATTTTTGCATTATGCTTAGATTAATTTGTTTTCATGCCTTATCTGGACAATGCTTAACTTTTAGATTTTGTTATCACAATAGAAATAAATGAGAGAGTGCAAATCTCTCAAACGCTTATGACTACAACCAGCCAATCAAATCTTAAGCACTGGGACAGAGAATTTTAATAAGAAAAGAGTGGTTCCACTCTCTTCTTGACTTGTCTTAATATATATCCAAGCCAGTCCAAAGTACTTATATTTGAAAGCGTGAATCTTAAATATCATCACACTTTCAAATATAAGTACTTTGGACTGGCTTGGATATATATTAAGACAAGTCAAGAAGAGAGTGGAACCATTTTTTTCTTATTAAAATTCTCTGTCCCAGTGCTTAAGATTTGATTGGCTGGTTGTAGTCATAAGCGCTTGAGAGATTTGCACTCTCTCATTTATTTCAATATCGACTGCGCTTTATAAAAATAATATTATTTACATATATTGCTGCAAATTTATAACATCGAAAAACTACTGCGTAGTAAATCGAAAGATTTTATGCTGTATGTTTATAGTTTGAACTCAGTGAAGTAAGTGTGATGATATTTAAGATTCACACTTTCAAATATAAGTACTTTGGACTGGCTTGGATATATATTAAGACAAGTCAAGAAGAGAGTGGAACCGCTCTTTTCTTATTAAAATTCTCTGTCCCAGTGCTTAAGATTTGATTGGCTCTCATTTATTTCAATATCAACTGTGCTTTATAAAAAAATAATATTATCACAGTAAATTAAAATGTTCTAATAAATTAAGCATTACTGTACAACATCAAAAATAATCTTATATAAAAAAAATTTACTACAAAATTCACTTTCTTATAAGATAAAATATTACACTCCTTTAGTAAATAAGAGAAATATGTTACATATTCATGTATGTGCATTTATATACATATGATCACACTTTTATAACACTTTAATAAAAAAGATTTTAAAAAATTTCTAAATTAATTTAAAAATAGAATTTTAACTGAACCCACCTATTTATCTACATATATATTTGAGATAGAGCAAAGTGTCTGTCTTAGACGACCTTTATGCTATGGAAATAAATAAATAAATGAAATCTTCATTTCTTTATTTTTTTAACATTTAAAACTTTGGATATAACAAAGTCAAAATTTGCCAAGCATTTGCACTGTCATCTGTCTATTGAATTTTACTCTCAACTAACTTTTATTTCTATTGTCTATCTATATTAGGTCTGTTTACTGTAAGTCTGGCCTTTTTGCTATTTACATTCTATCTGGAAATTCTTTTAAGCTATTTTAAACTTGAGGCCAATTGATACAATGCTCAATCTATCTATTTGAGCTTGTTCTCTTTTATTTTTGTATATTTTCAGCTTAACCAGAGTTTGCCCTTTCCTTAGGCTGTAGAATATATTCAAGAAAATCTTTATAACTTTAGAATCAATTAAATATTTTTCTGGCTGAGTCAAACTAGATTGACACTTAAATATCCAAATTAGTTGGCTTTATAACATATTTCTACATATTTCATGACTAAAACAGGCATTAATGATATGGTAGGATATAAAAAAAAACTTTAGTTTTCTTCTCCCACCATCTTTGAGTTTTTGCTAATAGTTGTTTAAAATGTATACTTTTTAAAATGAATATTTAGCTTTTTAATTATCAAGACATGTGTAAGCCCATTAGAAAATATTCAAATGGAAAAATCACAGATAGATATTTACATTTTTTATTTTAAAAAAATCATCTTAAAATGTTCAATGACATTAACTGAAATTTAGTAATAATAGAAAAGAATAAAAAAAAGAATATTTCAGTGAAAAAATCAATTTATTTAAAATATACATTTTAGCAACTGCTAAAGGATTTGCTATTAAACAAAGATACCCATTTCATCCTTTACTGAATTCTTAACAAATAAAAAAAGGAGCAAATCCTTTAGCAGTTGCTGAAATATATAAGGCTGATCTTCAATGTCCACAATGTACATTATCTTCATTATCATTGCTGTTATTAAAACAATATTTACATAATAAATGAATATAGCCAAGTTTAATACCAACATATAAGACATTGCCTTCTTTGAATTCAGAATATCAGATGATTGACAGTTTCTTAATAAATCATAATTTAGATTTCTTTAAAATAAGAATGAATATTATGTAAAGATAGTGTGAATATATAATATTTATCTATTAATAATTTTAATATGTTTATAAATATTATTCCTTATCAAATATGTAACATTAAAAATATATACTGAAGCAATGGATCTGAAGTCCAATCCATGCTTCACAGCCTCCTATAAACTTAGTTAGTATTGTAGGCCTGAACTAAGTTTATAGTCCAATATCAGAAGGGTTTTGCATTAAAGCTAAAATTAATTATGCTTATTAAATTTGTATTACATTTAAATATTTTGTTTTAAATAAATTCTATTCTAAGATTAGATTTCTGTTAATAAAAATTGCTTGTAAAATCTATTAGTCAAACATATATATATACGTCAAGCGTATATATATGAGTTAATGCAAAATTCTGCTGAAATAAAATGTTTATTTTATTAAAAGAAATAAGAATGTATTTTTCTTTTTAAATCTTGTTAAAATATGGCGTATAATTTTATTTTGAGATAAGCCCACCAACATTTTCTAAAGGAATGTATGTTTTAATTAGTGAGCCCATTCAAGTCAAATTAAAGATGGCCTTCTCTTTCTTTTTTAATTAATAAAATTCAAAGTTTAAAGAAAGAAATTTAGAATAAAAAAGTAAAAGTTATTTTTAGAAAGTGTTACCTTGAAACAAAGGAGCACGGTGGGGCTTATCAAGATCTAAGATCATACAAACAATAGAAGGTAGCTGATAAAAAGGGTATAAATAAAAGTGAGAACAAAAGACTTGGTGATTCTGAGTTTTATTTTCTTGCTGGTATTCAGGTTTCTCTTTGGAGAACTCTTTCAGATTTTGCTTGTGGAGATTTTATTCCAAAAAGTTATACAACTGTCGTCTTCAAAATCATGGAGAAGTTTGAACATGCTCAAGCTAAAAGTCATATGAATTTGATGGATTCTACTATGCTTGGCTAGGTAAATAAATAGCTTTGCCTATCGCCAAGGTTCCTAAATACCATCCAAAATGCCGTAGTATCCACCTAATAGTGATCTGAACTCTGTGCCATGTCTGTAGGACTTTTCGTGAAACCATGCTACATATTTCCATTTTCATTGTCCAGACAAATACCTATCGACGGTTGCATCAAGCCATGATGATGCCGAACAGGAGCAAGGAACCAGGACGGTAATCATATCTCTCCTCCATTGAACT
Organism: Epiperipatus broadwayi; assembly: GCA_028023455.1. NCBI lineage: Eukaryota > Metazoa > Onychophora > Udeonychophora > Euonychophora > Peripatidae > Epiperipatus > Epiperipatus broadwayi. The sequence continues at coordinate 66,964 of JAQFVV010007660.1, forward strand.
ATTTACTTTCTACCCTTTTGTTCATACCTTTCTTAATTGAATTATATTATGAATTATTTTATTTAATGATATTTGTAATGTAACCATTTTATTAGACTAGTCTTAAATATATATATGTGTGATCATCTATCTATATTTAACCTTTTTTCTTCGCTATTCTTCATTACTAACATGTGTAAATATTTTGTATTCCATTGCAGTTAAGTTTAAAAGTTAATTTTTTTCATTTAAAATCTCTTTCCAATTTTATTTATGTTTCTAAATTCCATACGAGTAAGTTTCCTTTGTTTGCCAACTTGATCTCCTCAATAACGCCTCTTTTGTCCGCCAGTAGCTTATTACGTATATATGATTTAGCTATATACGTTTTAAATAATTTTTAAACTGTCTGTTTTTAGCGCAAAACAATTAGAAAATGCTTTGCGAAAGATTTTTACTATTGTACTTTATCAAGGAGATTCAAGTTTCCAATTTTATTAAAATTGGGACGAAAAGACTTAGACTACAAAAATATATCGTTTAATCTGTTTTTAGTGTCTAATTAGTTTTTCATTAATTTAGGGGAATAGAAGAGGCCATTAAATTATTATTCATATTTTAAAGTTGTTAATTAAATGTATTATTTAACTAAAAAGCTTGAGTTTCCTAATTTTATCATAATGCATTATTTTTACTATTCAATGATCCAGGCATGCAAAACACATGTTTCTTAGTACTTTTATTGCACATTTAACTATTTAGCTCCGTAGGTGTTCCCATCCATGTCTCTACCTCTGTTGCTAAGCTTTGTGGCCGGTGAGAAAATAATTTGTGTGTCTCAGATAATGTTGTTTGTTCGTAATTAGCCTCAAGAATAGGCAAATAGGGCAGAGGTCATAGTATTCTTGATTTAATATCTCACATATGGATGGCCTCAAGGTACTTTCGCCTAGTATTCAAACTGGGTTAAACCAACATACATCATCTGACTGTCACAACGTTT
>JAQFVV010007661.1:0-67920 GCA_028023455.1 Epiperipatus broadwayi
AATTAGCTAAATTGTAATTGAACTGCAATGTTAAAGTTTTCAAATTCATCAATTTTTAAAATTTTAAACCAGGCTGTAATTGCATGAAATGCGCTATGAAACATATATATAATATATTTTTAATGAATTTTTTCACTGGATTTTGTCATATTTCGGTAGAATTAATAAACGAGTACTACTGAACTGCAAATGGTTGTAGGATTCAAATTCATCAATTTTTAGAATGTGTAATTTGGCTGTTTTTCCAAGCTTTAAAACGCGCTAAGAACATGCTCTTATACATCACAATATTTTCAATAAATTTTTTCGCTGATTTTGTCATATTTAGGTAGAATTCGCTAGATTTCTACTGAACTGCAATGATAAAGTATTCAAATTCATCACTTTTTACAAATTAGTAACCTTTGCTGTATCTCCAACCTTAAAACGAGTTTTTGAACATGGATGTACAATTGTATATTTTGAAATGAATTGCCTATTGATTTTGGTCATATTTATCTATTCTTAATGAACTCAGACTTGCTACTCAGATTTTCTATTTTAATATAAACTGAGCATGGATTGTATATATGTATGGGGGTGGTGATCTGTACCAACTGATGAGTGCTGGTTCAGCATAAAGTAGATATGTTGGAGATCATTTATCTTTTTCACATGTAAGACATCTTGAAGTACCAATGTATAAGCTGGAATGGATATCTGTAGAAAGCTTGGAAGTCTGAATTTAAGTTCTGTCTAAATATTAGCATATATACAATAAAATAAATTTAAGTTACATAGGCAAACATATGTGGACATTACAATACATGAAGACACAAGTAGTACAATATGTTATTCAACTCCAATAAAGGATGTTCCAAATTTAAAGAATGTAGCATTTTATGTAGGTAGATACTTGACTTATTTATACATCTAATTTAAAATTGCTTCAAAAGCTAAGTTTATTTGAGATATTAATGATATTAAGAAATATTTCTTTAAGAGTAAATGGATTTATTTCTTATCTTCTTTTTTGTTTTTTTCCAAAGTAAAAATATTTTTGAATGTAAATTCAACTAGTAATAATATGAATATGAGAAATCTTCTATCATTTAAAAGGACTTTCTCTAAATATGTGTGTATGATCAATTCATTTTCAGATAAATTGGAAATGGAAGAGTTGAGCTTATTTAAGAATTAAGCTTATTTAATTCTTGAATTCACTATTCTACCACCGCAAAGAGCATAAATATTATATATTTATGATAAATATTAACTGACATATATGTTAGAAGATTTTAAAAGGTTTTCATAATAAATTTGCTTTTAACCTGCAATGGTGACAATGTAGTTTTATAATGCAAGTGTTACAACTGGTATCTGCTATCACTCATGATAAAAATGTAATTTTATGATAGAATTGAGATTCCAAATTTGATTTTTTTTTTATTATGAGCATTATTTACAAACAATATTGGATTTTTTTTTTTTTTCATATGTCATAGCATCGACCGGGATGTGAACCCACAACCATCTGCAACCAATTACTTGCTTGCAAGGCAGCTGCGATGGCCTATTAAAAAGTAGCAAAATATAATCATAAAATCACAAAAAATGGAGAATTGCTTACATTTAGAATATAACACACACCACATGTAATTGGGATTAATTGAAAGCTTTCTTTAAAATCAGAATTAGTTAATATAATGACATAAATTTGATTTTTTGTCATAAGCTTTACATACAAAATATACTATAATACTTGTATAAAAAATACCAAAATATAAACATACATCATAATCAAAATGGAGAAATAAAATAGCTTATGTAGTGCATGAGTAACCACTAATACAAACAAAAGATATAAATACTTACAATATGCAAGCAAAATTCCTACTAATTATTTTTTTGCAAAATACAGTTACACTTACAAAGGTAATGAGATGGAAACCTATTCAATTTATAATTATTCTAGGAAATCAAGCATATAAAAATTTAGTGGGGTGTGGCATACCACTTGTAGCTGTTGAGAACTAACCTATCTTTAAAAGTTATATATATATAATATTTTTTCACTCTTTTAATAAATTACATTTATGTCAATCTATTTATAAAGTATTATCAAAATTATTATTTTAGCCAAATACTAATTTAGGTCCAATTCTATATATTCACTTATTATTTTTAGTTATTGCTAATCTAATTCTATATATACATTTTGAATGTAAATTTCTATTTTTGTTACCTCACTTCAATCATTTTATTACTAAGTTATCATAAAACTGACTTCTGATAATTATATAAATGATTTCTTTTCCGACTATTCAAAAAAAATTTGCAATATATGGAAGCAATTTATGATTGCTTTCTTCGACAACATTTGAAATGATGTGTCTTTTGTAACAAACATACCTAATTATTAACAGTTGGTAATAAAACTGGAAGAGTATACATATAATACTGTGTAAAACTAATAAACATCACATGATCACCATTTTTTATGCTTGCTTATAACTGTTATTAGAACAGGCAAAACTCTCCATACAGTATTGCCACTCAGTGCAAGCCAGAGTAATCAATGGATGCCAGAAGGCTTGTGCATAAAACCCCCATCTAGTGTCTAGATCCATCTAGTGCATTAGATCCTAAGATCTAAGTGCAGTGTTCTCAGATCCAAGGCTACTCACTGACGAAGACCACAGCCAGAAACTAGTCTGGGGATATTGGATGAGTAGGCACTAGATGGGGATTTTATGCGCAAGCCTTCTAGAATCCATTGATTACTCTGGTTGGCACTGAGTGGCATTGCTGTATGGAGAGTTTTGCCTGTTTTAATTGTGTAAAACTATAAGTTTTGTTTTTATTTTTTGGTTTAACAATAATAAGAGAACATAAACATAAAATAAAAAAGACATAATAAAATATAATGTACTAAATAATTAATACGAATTGTTAAAAAAAAAGTAAATTAGTGTAAATTTCAGAATAAAATGAGAGATAGAATTAATAGCCAAAAAAGATTCCATTTTAGTTTATAGTACTTAAAAATTGCTAAACTTTGACTTTTAGTTATAAATAAAAAACCAATAATTTACTGATTATTTTTAATACTCCTTAAAAAAAGAAAAGAAACAAACGGTTAACGATCAGGAAGTTATTTGATATTTAAGCTGAAGTGGAACAGGCACTTTTATCTGAGGTTTACTTTCAAATCGATCAATTGATAATTGCATTAATCTGCAAAAACACATTTCAGCAATATATATTTAATTAATTTATTTTTTTACATTCATTATTTGTTTTAGTCTTTTTTTTTAACGTCAATGTTAGCCTGCTTTTTTTTCAATCATTACATTTTTCTTTTTATTTTATAATAAAAACTTTATTAATAACATAAATATTTACAATTTGTATAAATTGTAAATATTTTATTTATTTATATAAGTAGTTAAACAAATAATAACGAAAACATAAAGAAATTGAAATATTTCACTATTAAGACAAAAAGGCTCCAGGCCATTAAACAGTTAATTCCAACTCAAGGAGGTTGACCTGTAACAATGTAATAGGAGACTCTTAAGACATCAAGCAAATGCAACTCAAAAGGATGAAGCATGTAACTAAATGTTTGATTAGCTTAAGGAATAAGCGACCTAGTAGAATTCTAACTTTTACTCAAAACAAATGTTTATCTGATAATCTCACATAGAGTTATTCCGGGAGCACCCCAGATTTGTCATCATCTTTCTAGGCAAGTACTCTGACATTGATTGAAATAAGTTTCCCAATCACTGTAGAGTTTTCTCAGCCAGTTGAATTCTTTATTGTCAAATATCATAGTACATCTTATATACCATATTGTCTTAAGGGTATGCACCATTACCATTGCATTATGGGAGTTAAATTTCTTAAAATATTGACTAAATAAAAGTTTTAAGTTGATGATTGGTCTGTGGAACACTCTAGCTCTTATCTGTCCAAATGCTGAACATTCTTCGAATAAATGCGGGAAAGTTTCATCACCAGATTTGCATAGTAAACAGGTCGGATCCAAGTTCATATGTAGCCTTTCATTTAGAACCTTAGCTGTTGGAAACAAGCCATTCATCAGTTTGAAAACAAATTTCAAGTAGGATTGAGGTGCATATATAGAGTGAAACTTTTTCAACACCTTTTTTTTTATATATCCAACCATGCATTATCATGACTTTTAAAATGATTCATTAAGTCTTTATATTTAATACCTTCCAAACTGGGCAAATTCAGATCATCCTGGAGATCCCTATAAGCAATGAATGGGTCAGTTATAAAAGATCTTTTCTTACATCCAATTTCATTAAAGGAGCTAGCATGATTAACAAAAGTCCAAGAAATTGACTTTTAAATAAGTTAATAAATGTACTTGCCTTGATGTAAGATATATATAGCCCAGGATCAATCAGGCCAAGACCTCCATTTTTTATTGGCATTTGCAAGGTTGATATTGGGATCCATCTTGAAGTTTTACCCCAGACATATTTCTTTGCAATCTGGTTTATTCGGAGTATTGTTTTGTTATGTAGGGATACCCAGGGTGCATAGTATGCCAAAATCCCTGAAACAATGGAATTAAAAATTGATGCTCTTGTAATTTCATATAATTTAAGTGGAAAAAATTTACTTATTTTATCCTCAATTTTTGTAATAATTAATTTATTTAAATAAGAGTTCATCTTTGTCTTGGACATATATAATGGTATGCCCAAGAAAGCAGATGGGAGAGCCATAAAGTTAGATGGCATTTTTTTTACTAGTAGCTAACTGCCAGGCTGCAGACTTTATGGGTTGAATAACTGAGATGTTTTCAGCCTGAAAATTTTCTAAGATATTCATCACAACTTGGATATTATAGCTGTTTTGAAATATTATTATAATATCATCAATGAAAGCTGTAACAGCTACCTGTAATCCCAAGTGTGGCAAATAAAGGCCAGGAACGAGGTTCTCAATCTTATGAACGAGAGGATCTATACTGCAAACAGAAGAGCTGCCAAGGGATAACCCTGTGGAATACCCCTCTTAGGGATAAAAAATTCAGATATTCTCATAAAGTTTTTAAGAGAGATTCTACTATTTTTAATATAATTTTCAACGGCATTCACCAACCATATGTGATCTGGAATTAAAAGGCAGAGAGACTGAATCAAGTATGACCAATTGACCATGTCAAAAGCAGCCCTAAAATCTATTTGAATAGTGTAATATTGGGTTAAGTTTAAATCCCTGGCATATTTAATAGCCTCATGAATTTTTAAGGCTGCATTTACTGCACATCTACCATTAATGGCATGGTAAGCAGAAGATATTTTTCTTTTATAACTTGTAAACCTGCTATTTACTTCCGATTTACTGTCCTCTGTTCATTAAATAGTAAACTATACTGTGGTAAATGAAAACTAGTGAGTAGAAGTTTTTAGTTGGTATAAAACTGAAATGTCTAAAACAAGCAAAAACTGACTTGACATCAGATCCCTATAACTATACAAGCAAATTGGATTCAATTCAAACTTTGGAGTTTTTAATTTTCAGATTATTTTTTGAATAGTACATACATATAAGTACATATAAACATATGTATTCTTGCTAAATGTACTTCCAACTTTGAATCCTAAGTTCTTACAGAAGAAGGTAATCATTCAAGAAATATAAATGTTTTATATTATACAATCCAATTTCCATTGATAATTAAAGATTGCAGTAGAAGATTCTTGAGTAGGATGAAGAGAACTGTTCCTGGAAGCAAAAGTTTTTATAACAGCTATATATTATTCATATCATTTGTATAGATGATGAGTGCATTTTCAATAAGATTTAAAAAGGTTGTAACTAAACTTTATATATATATATCTATATTAAAATTCATGTGAATGCATGAATGTATGTGCATAAGGCTGTCATGTGTTTCCATGTGAATGTTTGTCCATAAGGTTGCCATGTATCAAATTTACGATCAATGAAAAATAACTATTATGTTTGTATTTTTATATTGGACTATTTCCATCATCTAATATGTGTGTTTAATGTCTTTAGAAAAGTTTAATTTTAGTTAAATATTCCAAATGCATTCAACTGTTAGTAATATCACAACAAACAGCTTAGTCTATGCACCAACTATTAGTAATATCACAGCAAACAAATGTTAATAATATCACAGCAAACAGGTTAGTATATGCACAATGTTTCGAGAGGTATTTTTCCTCCTCTTCTTCAGGTGTTGCTGGCCTGACCAGTGACAGTACTAGCATGGGATTCGAACCTGGGTCCTTAGATTTTTGATTATTAGAGTGTTACCTTAAATTTCAATAATCAAAAATCTAAGGACCCAGGTTCGAATCCCATGCTAGTACTGTCACTGGTCAGGCCAGCAACACCTGAAGAAGAGGGGAGAAAAATACCTCTCGAAACATTGTGCATATACTAACCTGTTTGCTGTGATATTACTAACAGTTGGTTCATATACTAACCTGTTTGCTGTGATATTACTAACAGTTGAATGCATTTGGAATATTTAACTAAAATTAAACTTTTCTAAAGACATTCAACACACATATTAGATGGTGGAAATAGTCCAATATAAAAATACAGCTAGAACACCATCATCACAAACCTTCAGAAAAACTATTATGTTTGTTTGAAATGCTGTGAAAATTTTTAAAAAAGCAAAACTTTCTTATAAATAAATAACTATATCTAACTAAACCATAATTTATATTAAGAGCATTTTATACAAGAAAGTAATTTTACACTTTATATTTAATAATTCTTAATTTTTATTACTAAGCATATTTTATCCAAAGCAAGCAATTCCACCATTAATAAATGTAATTATTTTACAAAGCACTTGTCTGTAACACTGTCAAATTTGCATATCAAATATAATAGGTATATTTAAAATTTTTAATTTTAATTTAGTTTTATTAATACTCTTGCTAGGCACATTTCTGAAGTGTACCAAATAGGTCGGGAACAACAGCCTTTCAGACTGGCTACATTTCACAAAATTATTTATATCATATTAAAATCTTTTGTTTAATTTGCATTAAATCTTTTAAAAAAAAGTTGTTAAATATATAATTTTTTCCCCACAGTATATGCTTTTTTATACCTGCACTCAAATATGTAATATATAGGCGGTTGAACTCAGACTTTCACATTACCCTGTCTACTATTCACACTATCTCATACTGCTGACACACTTGATCACACACTTGTTGAAACAATAAATAATCACCAATATATCTATTTTGTGCTAAACCAGCACTCGTCAATTAGTCCAGATTATCATCTCCACACATATATACAGTAGCAATCTTTACATAGACTGGGTATCACTGGTACAATATATATCACTAAGAATTGGAGGAGATAAATTTCAATAGAAATATTTCAAAAGAAAAAATAATAAACAAGTATGATAGTTAGTCAAAATAAGAGTCATAGATCACATGACTCTATTCTCCTAAGCTTGTAAATTATAAACAATGAGGGATTGACAATCCTCATTGTTTATAACTTACAAGCTTAAGAGAATAGAGTGCCAGAGCACGAAACCATGGTCAGAGGTTTGGGGGGGGGATCTTGACAGAAATATTTTAAATGCTTTCTCTAGCTAAGCATTTATCACAAAGCTTGTTGAGGAATTGGCCATCCCCATTGTTTATAAGTATTATAGTTATTTTGAATACTACTAATGATACTATCATATATAAAAGTGTTAAAAAATAAAGCATATTAAGTTGGCTGCCTTAGTTTGAATAAATGGGCCATAAAGTATAATGAAGAAATAACAAATGACTATCATCAATGATAGTTTTCCATTAATTGTCACCCTCCTAATTCAATTTATTCTATCATTTTTATTTAGAGTTAAATTATGGAAAGTTCTTTACATTATTAAGATGCATATAAATATAATTCTCATAAAAAAAAAAACTTAAAATCATTGACATTAATAACAGAAATGTTTAATTTTTTTTTTTAAAAAAAAATTTGGTTGAGTATGAAATACATATATCGGAGAGATCATTTATTGTTTTTACATGTGTGTGAGCATGTGTATTGGTTGTATGAGATAGAGTGGATAGCTGAAGGGAGACTGAAAGTTTGTAATCAAATCGCCTACTATATTCATCTAGCTTCTAGGAATATACAATATACTTGTATTTGAAATATCATTTAACATTTGTGATGTGATATGGCTACTCCTTTATCAAAGTCAGAAATCTCTTAGCCAATATGTCCAAGAAACACCTGATAGCCATCTTGCCTTCCCTTTCCATTCCCCACCCTAAGTTTTTCCCATATTCTTTTTTATTCTGCTTTTTCCCATTTCCACAACATCATCTTTGTCTACTTATGGCATTTGTATTTAGATATGCCTTATCTTTTTACAACTTCAGCCTAGAAACCAATAATCCACATTCTGTATAATCACTTGGTCTATATATATTCTCTCACAATTTCATTATTTGTATACTATCTGCTTGTAAGCATTTACATTCTATTAGCAATTGATTAATATTTCCCATGCCTTTTTTACATAATCTACAGATGAAATCACCCACATTTCTCCATTTATGTGTATATTTCCTTATTGCTAGCGATCTTGTCTGAGTCTTAAATAGTAAACAACTATCTTTGGTATTATTATAAATTAACTCACATCTAATATTGTTTATTTCTATATATATTTAAGCTCTTTTTACTCTCCATAATAGTTCTCCATATCTCCAGCTCCCTATTTTTATTAATACATCTATCCTTCTATCTCAGTCTTGGCCACTATAACCCTCAACAATCCTTCTAACACAATTATTCAACTCTTTGTACAAATAGACTGACATAAAAAAATTTTATACAAATCTTCTTAACATACTACATTTCTCACCCATCTTGTTGCCTGCCCTTTATTTATAACCCATTAAATACTATTTTAGCTATTCTCTTACTATATATAAATTGCAATTTACCAAAAAGTTTCATTTTACTTTTTGCATCTCTCATATAAAATCTTGACCCATCTTATTTCTCCTTAAATTGCCTCCTTTTTCATCCACCCATATGCATGTAATGCATGTCTTCTTACTTCTCTTTGTACTTTTTAAAATGATCTAACACCTATTTTCTATCACATAACACATCATTACCATAGGATAATTCCACTACTGCCAGTCCTTTCCATACAATTCTTGCTACATCATATTCATTATATGAAAACTGATTTTTTTTTTCAGTCCATTTCTTTTCTTTACTTCATTCATCAATTTTTCCCATTCCTCCAAGCAATTCCTCTGATTACTTAAGACAGTTCTCAAATAGTTGTACATATTCACCACACTTAACTTTATATTCCCAAGAAAATTTCCTTCTTTTCTTGTTTTCTAGGGTTTACCATCATTACTTTTGGTTTTTACCATCATTACTTTTGATTTTTCTTCCCTAAATTTGACCCCCAATATATTTACCACCTTATGCTCTTCCAACCATTCAATCAAACGTTTAACTGCTCATCTTCATTTAGATGATAATCCAAATGCTCCAATTCTTTCTTTCATCTTCTCATTAATTTTCAAGTCAATACTTGTGATGTACAGATCCCACCCACTATGGCATGGCTGAGAACCAGTAGGATTTTGGCTCAGAATATCAGTGACTATGATCTCAGACGACAGTATTTCACTGTGTAATTGTATCCTTGCAGGAATAGACTCCAGTGGACCAATCAGCAGTTGGTCAAGTAGATATGCTTGAGAAATTTTAAACTTTCATGTGATCGGTCACTATGACCACCTTTGATCCCAGCAGGAGCAGTCTAAACTTCTGGAAGATACAGATGATTGCTAATGCCTTCTTTTCAATGGTAGGGTAATTTAGTTCACAATCCATCAATAAATGACTAATAAAATATAATACAACCATTTATTCCCCATCTTGCACTTGTGATAAAGTTAACCCCAACCTATATCACTACTATCAATTTGAACAATGAATGACTTGGTTAAATCTGGGAATGATAGCCTGGCCTGTTTCATAAACCCCATTTTTGTCCTCAAAAGCTTTATCTTGCCACATGCACCACTTCTACAGTATGTCTTTTCTCAATAGCCTGACCAGCAGTTTCATACATTCCACTAACTATTCATGGAACCTATTGTAAAAATTTGCACAAACTCAGAAATGATCAGATCTGTTTTCTGTATCTGGGCACAAGAAAATCCTTCATTGCAAAGACTTTATCCAAATGTTGTCATATCTCTTGCAATCCCACTATGTGACCCAAAAATATCACTTCATCCGTCATTAATGTATTTTTTTAGTTTATTTTAATCCTCTTCTTCTTACACTCATTGAAGAATATTTCCACATCCTGAATATGCTCATCTATAGTCAGTGAGTCCACCAACCTATTGTTAATATACATTATTATTAGATTGTTAACTTCATCCAATAACATCTGATAAAGGCATGTCAGCAGCCAGCCCCACTGTTTTATCAGGAAAAATGGCATTCTATTGAATTGGTAAGAGTAGCTATCATATCTAAAAGCCATGTATTTCCAGGTACCTGGATGAAGCTTGATTTGCAAGTAGCTGGTGGTTAAATCAAACATTGAAAAAATTATTTTTTCTTTGAACTTACCCTAACAACTCATGAATAGGGGCAGGCTATTACAGTCAGAAACCATTATTTGATTTTTAATTCCCTAGTGTCAAGACAGAACCTGACAGTCTCATCTTTTTTACAACAACCAATAGATTATAGTATGGGATGAACACCCCATTCTGTCATTTGATTTATTTGCTTTTGAACCTCCCCCTTGTACTGATTAGTAACAGAGTAAGAACAGGATTGAAATAGTGTATACTTGTTTATCTTGATGCATTGTTCAAAACCATGGATTATACTGAGTACAACAGAAAAAAAAATTATTATACTTTTCAAGCATCTGTTTGAGCACATACTCCCAGTTTTCATTGGCCATTTTAGCCTCCTTTATCTTTTCTTATGTGATCCCCCTTGTTTTCTCTTACCAACTTGTAACACCTCTATTGAACTGTATAACTGTGGAGTTGTGAACTTCACTGCCTCTTTTTTATATGATATTTTCAGTCCCAAAATCAATTGTGCATTTATATTTTTACAAAAAATCTGATCTTATCATAGTGTCATGTATCAGACCCTTCATGATCAAAAATACATTAAAAGATTGACTTTCCATTGATCTTTTGGTTCACTCATACTTATTTGGATCCAATCTTCATTTTTCTGTTATTTGCCATTATTATCAGGAGTGATTTTATTGAGAGGGTGTTCGTACTTTATATAGGAATATATTTCCTCTGACAATACTGAAATTTGGCTACTCAAGTCTACCAATGTTTCACTTTTTATATAACCAATCATTATCCACATCTTAGGGCAAGCCTTTTTAGCATAATTAGGAAGTCAATACTCCTATGAGCACATTAAATTTCCTAAGTGTTTTCTTTTATTTTTGTAGGCTAGCTTTGCTTCATTTTCTTTGCTTAATTTTCTTTTTATTCTAGCTTTCTTTTACAAATTTATTGTCGCTATTTCTAATCTTATAGACTCCCTGGTTTTCCACCTTCATCATCATCTACTGATCTCTATTTGCCCTACTAATGATTTCTTTTGCTGACTTACCACCTGTCCTACCTAGTCTACAGTTTATTTTTTCTGGAAAATTTCTGCAGACAATCCCCACATTCTGCCTTTCCGATACTCCACATGCTTCCAGTTCCTTCAACATACACATATGGCATATGAAAAAATAAATACAAGTCTCTTCCTCTTCTTCATGAAACTTTTGACCTATTATCCAAACTTTGATATTATCTTGCTGCTCTTCATTCCAAAACACCTTCCTTAGAAACATTTTTTATTCTTGGAAAGTTTCTGGTTGGGGTAGCAGTAATTCCCACCATTTCTGATCATACCCTTGGAGGTGACTGTACACCATTATTACTTTTCTATTTTCCACTATCCTGTGGCTGCTAAAAAATCTCTACAGACTATTTTGATGTTCAACAGGTGTCTCCCATATCTGTTCTCTAAATATCTTTATTTTGACTAACTTTTTCTTTTTTCCCTGTGCTAGCTCATCTTCTTGATATTCTTGCTCTTCTTTGCCATCCATATTCAATATATATATATGTGTGTGTGTGTGTGTGTGTGTGTGTGTGTGTGTGTTAGACTCCACTATTCCCTTATTTCTTTTATCTATTAAACTGTCTATTTCAAACAACAAATATGCCATGCTTAATTTCCCAGCCCATGAAGTATTATGCTACCTGTCATATTTTTCTGTATATTAGTCCACCTACAATCCACTTTAATATTTATATTTCTTCTAATTCTTATTTCGTTCTTCTAATTGTTATCATAAAAGAAGTTTTTTTTTAATTCAAAACAAAATACACTATGACAAAACTTGTTATTATATACTCTTAACACTCTCCATTCTTCATAGTCCCATCATTGGGAGACCATTGTAATGACTTCCACCTTAAACTCAACTATATTTGAATGATCATATGCTACCTGAATGAAACCTATTATCTATAATTTACCAAGATGGTTGTATAGTCACCATTGAACTGGAGATAAGTTATTCTAAAACTCATCTCCCATAAAAAAAAAAAAAATACATCTATATGTGCTTGGCAATAATCTTTCAAAATTCATAATCAATATTTCTCTATCTATTTCTGGACATCAGTATTATCCAATTTCAAGTGTCAATCCTATGATTTACATCAGAATTCTCCTGGCAGGTTAATAAAGAATGATGATAATGCAATAATAGAAGCCTGACCCTAGCTAACTCTCGCAGAGCAGATAGTATTTATACTGATAGAGACATGTTAAAAAAAGTAGATTGCCCTAAACTATTTAAAAATGCATGTATATATTTTAACTAAGCTAACAAAGAAATAAGAAAATAAATAATGGTGCTCATTTGTTTTAATAAAATGCAAGCATATATATATGTTCAAAAGATGGCGCTTCACCAAAACCACCGAACAAGTGTAAGATTTGTTTACATAAACGAAAAAAGAGTCAGAAATTAACTACCTCTTTCATTTGCTCACCCCCAGATCAGCTGATTTCAAGCTGGTTTGCTCTCCTCAGTGGGGGATAGAGTATAGAAACTAGATCTAAACACTGACTCTCAAGTGTTTATGCAAAACGTTTCTATCAGATTGCAAGCGTGAATTTTTCAGACCGGTAAAGTCTTCAAACTCAGCCTAGCAAGCCAGATATTTATATGGCTTGCTAGGCTGAGTTTGAAGACTTTACCGGTCTGAAAAATTCACGCTTGCAATCTGATAGAAACGTTTTGCATAAACACTTGAGAGTCAGTGTTTAGATCTAGTTTCTATACTCTATCCCTCACTGAGGAGAGCAAACCAGCTTGAAATCAGCTGATCTGGGGGTGAGCAAATGAAAGAGGTAGTTAATTCTGACTCTTTTTTCGTTTATGTAAACAAATCTTACACTTGTTCGGTGGTTTTGGTAAAGCGCCATCTTTTGAACATAAATAACAAGTGATAGCAGGTTACGTGAGTAACTTGTTTTTGTTTTTCATAAATGTACCTTTAAAGTTTTCTTGCAATGATATATATTGCAGAGACTTTGATTATATGGTGATTCTGAACTGAGATCAGACCCATATAAATATCTGGCTTGCTAGGCTGAGTTTGAAGACTTTACCGGTCTGAAAAATTCACGCTTGCAATCTGATAGAAACGTTTTGATAAACACTTGAGAGTCAGTGTTTAGATCTAGTTTCTATACTCTATCCCCCACTGAGGAGAGCAAACCAGCTTGAAATCAGCTGATCTGGGGGTGAGCAAATGAAAGAGGTAGTTAATTTCTGACTCTTTTTTCGTTTATGTAAACAAATCTTACACTTGTTCGGTGGTTTTGGTGAAGCGCCATCTTTTGAACATAAATAACAAGTGATAGCAGGTTACGTGATTAACTTGTTTTTGTTTTTCATAAATGCACCTTTAAAGTTTTCTTGCAATGATATATATTGCAGAGACTTTGATTATATGGTGATTCTGAACTGAGATCAGACCCATATAAATATCTGGCTTGCTAGGCTGAGTTTGAAGACTTTACCGGTCTGAAAAATTCAGCTTGCAATCTGATAGAAACGTTTTGCATAAACACTTGAGAGTCAGTGTTTAGATCTAGTTTCTATACTCTATCCCCCACTGAGGAGAGCAAACCAGCTTGAAATCAGCTGATCTGGGGGTGAGCAAATGAAAGAGGTAGTTAATTTCTGACTCTTTTTTCGTTTATGTAAACAAATCTTACACTTGTTCGGTGGTTTTGGTGAAGCGCCATCTTTTGAACATAAATAACAAGTGATAGCAGGTTACGTGATTAACTTGTTTTTGTTTTTCATATATATATATTTAATGATTGGAAATTATTATTTAATACATGTAATAGTTATTTTGTTTTAATGACAATTACATAAATTACAATACGAAAAAACTACAAACTATACATAGCTGACTTATAATTCATAATATTATAAATTAAAATAAAACATAAAGATTACCTTTAGTCCCCAGGATAGAAAGTAAGTTTACTCAGTGAGAATATTGCCATAGAGATTGTCTGAAAATGTCTTTACTTTGAACTTTTGATGAAACAGTAAATGAAATCACTTATACTATTTTATGAGATGAATGGGTTGGATGCAGATTTCAATTTTGGTAGACAACAGGCTCACATAGCATATTTCCTCTCCATGGGTGGTGGGATAAAACCAAGCATGTTTAGGACTTTACTCCCACATCATCAGTTGGCACACATATAATTTTATTCCAATAGCATACTTTCCACAACTGATGGTTCTATCCAGTCTTCCCAAGGCTTCACTCTCACATTTATTAAACTGATACTGACTTTTTCCTTTTCTCCTGGTATATATTAAACTTTCAAAACAGCACAATTAATGATAATATTAATCCAGATTTTTTGATGTCTTTATATTTATATCTTTTTTTTTTATTCTAGAAAGTTCTATTTTTCTCATCTCTCACAATATTTGCCATAACCCCAGAAAATGTTTGATAATTTAATCTTATATGATGCTATCTAATCAGTCCTGCATATGACTGTTTTAGATCCAGCTTCTTTTGTCTTCTCATTTTTTGACAAAAGAGAACCTTTTACCAAGTTTTATCTCAAAAATAGTCCATTAGAAAATAACTTTATACAACAAATAGCATTTCATAGATAATCATCTGTTTCATTTTTCAGCAACAACATATTTTCTTTTAATTCTTCTTTTAAATCAAAAAAAAAATTAATTATACATAAAAATATATAAATTATACATTTCCAAAAAGTTCCTTTTACAGTTGGTTATATAATAATATATAAACAAATACTTCATCAAAACAATGAGCACAAAAGTCCCCTTAAATCTATCTTGAGTAAACTGTTAGGCTATTACCCGATTCTTATTCTACCTTAAACAAAAATATGTGAGTGGTCTGTATGGGTATCTATATTCCTTATCCTTGTTACATGGCTTGAATTCAGATCCTGTTACACTATAATTGTCTATTTTAGCCTACTTCTTTTTATTTAAATAGTTTTCCCATTTAATATTAATATATTTTTCACTTTCTTTGTTCTTAATAGCGCATTTATATTCTCTGCATGCATTTTCTCTCTCTTTTAGACTTTTACTAATTGACATTTTTCTATTACTTTTATTCTTCTGAATACTCTTACCTAAAACCCTTTTTGCCAGTTTTTTACTTCGTCACATCAATCCTTATATTCATTCTTACCAAACACTTTCATAACGTCTTCTAGTTTATTTTATGTTCTTCTAACTTATTCTTATCATTCACTCTCCATCCATATCTTTTACTATGCTTTCTATTTTATTATTTTCCATCACATTACTAACCATTTCTATTATAAAGAGTATGATCACTATTACACACTCTCTCTTTATTATCAAAAACTTTAATTTTCCATGCTTTATTTACTCCCTCATTATCTACTAATACATAGTATATTGTGTGAAATGTATTATTTATAGACTATGTGTATTGCCCCTCGTAAATATTTGATAAATTTTCAATGTTCAAATTCATTCTCTGACAAAAAAAATTCAGAAGCTGCCCATTCTTGTTATCCAAGTTATCAATGTCTTCAATATGCCCATTCATATCTACTATAATCATAATTTTCTCTCTCTTTTTTTTATCAAAGCATTAAAATGTCTTCTATTGAGATCATTATGAAATAAGATATTAAATAACATACTAACAGCCAATTTTTGAATTAGAAAATATGACAATATATGCTTCAGGACCTAAAATTTTTAAAAAATCATCTTCATAGGACATATCTATCCTTCTCATGTCACAAATCGCAACTAAGAATAAGATATAATTATTTACTATATATGACACAAATGTTATTTGTTTTGTTTGAAAGGATGGAAAATGAAGTGCACATAGTTATTAATGAATCAAAATGTTTGAAAGGATGGAAAATGAAGTGCCAATAGTTATTAAATAAACAGAAGGTGCACGTTTAATTATATTCTGGTTGAGTAGAAATTTACAATTATTTCATTCTTTTTTTTATAATAGAGCAGTGCTCATATAAGTGTAAACTGAGCTTATACTTGAGTATGTATATGCAGATATATATGTTAGGAGTAGCAAGAAGGGGTCGAAAATAAAATAACCAGGTAAGAGAACAAACAAACAAGTATGATTGACATCATTAAAAGAATTAAAAGTCTGAAGTGGAGTGGGGCTGGACTATTGCTAAAAAAGATGATAATAGATGGGTAGTTGAAATTTTAAACTGGGTTTCAAGAGATTGTAAAAGACCTAGAAACATACCACATGTTAGATGGATGCTTGAAATAAAGAAATATGCTAAAGTAATGTGAAGAAGAGAGGTTAGAGATTAGAGAAGATGCACTGAACTTGGAGAGAGTTTCATTCTGCAGTGGATAAATAATGGTTGAACATGGTGATGATGATGATGTTAATTTATGCACCAAATAAGGTTGTTGCACTTTTAATAGAATGCATTATCTTATATAGGTGTGTGTGTGCATGCATGCAGCACTTTAC
Organism: Epiperipatus broadwayi; assembly: GCA_028023455.1. Classification (NCBI taxonomy): domain Eukaryota; kingdom Metazoa; phylum Onychophora; class Udeonychophora; order Euonychophora; family Peripatidae; genus Epiperipatus; species Epiperipatus broadwayi. Next base: position 17,172 of record JAQFVV010007661.1, read on the forward strand.
ATTTATAATAGTAGCTAGGTTATTCAAAATAAAGAAGTATCTATTTTTTCAAAAGTACAATTTTTTTTCTTAAAAGCATTCTGTTTATATCCAGATAACTTAATATTAATCACAGAGAAAAATTAAATGATTTTGAAAGTATGAAGCAATAAAGAAAGAAAGCTTGAATTTTAATACAATATTTAATTTAAAATTATTCAAACGGAAGTCAATCTCCGCTAATGCCTATTTCTTAAAATATTATAAATTTCCATGCACTCGCCCACGCGTACATTCTATATACACCAACTCTTACAGACAATGCTTAAATCAGGGCTTGAGTCTATTGTGTGCCTGATGTTATAATCAAATATTCAATTGTACAAATCTATTAATAAATGAACTAATGTCAAATATTTGAATTTGCTCTTTACCATATTAAATTAATTAATTTTTTAGCATACTGATATAATGAACATAGGCTATGTTCTTATAATCATTAACTTTACATTTCCAAAAGATTTAATTATTTTCCAGGGCATATTTACATTTAGAACTACCGTCCAAACAAATACATGTAACAAATCACTGTTGTACATAAGTGAATGGATCAAAGCAGTATAATAATTATAAAGGATTATTTATAAATATAGTGCTTTAAAACACTTACAAGCTAACTTTAAATATATTATATCTTATTAAAAGTATAGTGATAAATTATCAATTATTTAAACATTCTAAATCATGCATTTAAATAATACCTGAAAAATTTAATTATGTCCTATACCTGAAGAATTTTGTCCTACAAAAATTTCTTTCTCAATAATCTTATTATTTTGAATAGCAGATTATAAAGGGCATACCTGTAATCCAATTATGTGGCGCTAGAAGTATGACTGAAATGATTTCTGTGATAATTTTAAAAAAAGTTTATGATTTCCATAATTAGTTAATCCTTTATAAAGCTCTTTTCATAGCTTCAGTTAGTAAATATACTTTTCAAATGTATTAGTTAGAAGCATTATCTAGGATAGTTGCAGCTTCAGTGTCAGGCAAAAAGTTGATAATTTCAAAAGTTTATATAGTCAGATAATTTTCAAGAATCCTAGTTACAGATATTTAAGCCTACTGGTACTTTGTGGATAGATTATGCCTCTCTTAGAATTGATGACAACTAACTAAAGGTAGTTTTGTGGATCAATAGAAATCGATAGCTTTCTTATAGCATATTTTACATATCAATAAACAATCCATCTTCTTCTGACACACCCTAACTAAATGGTAATTTGCTGCAGCTTATATTGATTTTGAGAATTGTATCTACAGTAATATAGTATGACTCATATTAAAAAATGTTTTTTTTTTACATGTGCAACTCTTATTATAATATATAAAACAAAAATTAAATGTTCTTTTAACCATATAATAAATTTGTTACCTATTCAATCAAAATTCAGAAAATCAAGATTTAATTAATTAAAGAAAATACTTGAAAACAATTTTAAAAATAGCCCAACTCATATAAATATATATGTGTGTATGTATGTGTATGAGTATGTTTACTCTTTGAATAACGATGCTTAAAATGATTCAATACATATATATTTAAGATTTCTAATGTATGGATACACCCACATGTGCATTAGGATTGTTAGAACATTTCAAATGGATTTCAGCAGTTATTTTTCAGGCGGAAGAGGTCATTCAAGGATATTAGAGACACAGTTGAAAAGCAGATAATCTAGATCATAGGTTCCCAAACTTTTTCAGGTCACCAACCCCTGTGCAAGACATAAATTTTGTAACCCCCCCCCTAAGTATAACAGTTTTCCATGTTCAATCTGTTTGCTATTTCTGACATCAATAGCAACTACTGATACTGTACCAGATGATGCCTACCCCATCAATGCATACAATGCACACAAAATATAACATGATGTCAATGTCATGCATCATAATAATGCATCAACATAAACTCAATATCAATAACAAGAAGAAAAAATAAAGTTATTAAATTTAAGTTTAAATGAGTGAAATCAAACCAAAATAGATTATATTTCCTGATTTCTCCCTATCCAAAACTCTAAATACACTGCTAATTGGTACCATGAAGTTTTATGTAGTATATCTTTGAAAGGCTGAACCTAAACTTCACCTTTATGTGCCACTTTTGAAAAGAAAAAACCTTTTCAAAAGGAAATACCACTGCCAACAAAACATAAAAAAAAAATCAGCATGTCAATAAATTTTCAGTAATCACATACAGAGATTACAAAAATAATAATAATAATTTCACACAAAGTAAGTTTCTCTTTTCTCAAATAGAACAGTGTGCTAAAAGCAAATAATAACAACATATATATATGCCTAAGCATACACACAGGCATTTCAGAAATTAATTTGGTAGAACTGTTTTAAAAAATAAAAATCAAATAATAATTTATAGAGAAAAAAAATACAAATAATAAAAAAAAGTACAATAAAATTTATAGCAACAAGACATAACGATAATAAATAAAAATTAAATATATATATACTGTGACAGTCAGTCTTAAATGACTGCCACAAAGATGGCTGCAAGCATAGTTGCAGCCCAAACAAATGTACATATTATAATAAAAGGAGTGGTCTGTGCAGGTATATTTTCTCTGTTGCTTACACACACAATATATTGTAAATAAATAGGATGAATGGTGATAATACGCTTATAAATAAACAAATGCGGACACCACATGTAAATATGTATTTTGCTGTTAATAAATGCTATATGTTTTTTTTGTTTATGATATGAATAAATATGGCAGGGGATTAAAGAAATGATTGTGAGAAACTGAAATGTATTCGCAAGTAACCTATCAGTAAACATGTTTTATTTTGATTTTTTGATTTTATTTCAGATTCTCAAATGTTGTATTTTTTTTCTGTTGCTTGTTGAATATTCTTTTTGGAAAACTTAAAAACAATTTTTATGTGACAACAAGTATACAGTTTTATAATTTTTTTTAGAACTTAATGTTCATGACCGCAGGCAAGCCAATGACCTCTTTCTTTTATTGTATAATGTTTTTTGGAAGAAAAATGTAGAAATTGTATCAGTGGTCATTCAGCTTGACACCTACTCAAAATTATTTAATTAAATAAATGTGATTTTATTTTATTGTTTAAAGAAATCAAGGGATTGGAATTTAAATGGTCTGTGAAATTCTGAAATTAGTTAAAAGATAAAGTTATCGTAAGACAAATTTTTTTCCAAAGAGATAGCTAAAATTAAATCCATTGTTTGGACTTAAGTAATTAAAAACAGGGATTAATAATTTAATTAAAAACAGAAATGTAAAAGCAATAACTTGTGGAGGGGATGAGAGAATACACCCTGTAATGGGGGGGGATGTATAAAGACTGGTCAGGTGAAATTTAATTAGTTAGCTGGGCTATATTCGTTCACTCTCACGGGCACTCTTACCCGTTCTCTGGTAGTTATCTGTATAGTTTTTGGAGTGGACGGACAGAAAAGCAGATTTATGAATATAAAAAATATTTTTTCGGAATGCTGAACAAGTGGAAGAGTTATTAATAGCTGAATGTATTTTAAAAGATGCAGACCAAGAAATATGAGACTTATGGACTAAGAAAGAAAAATACAATTGAAATTATTATTATCAGATACATTTCCTAATAAGTATTAAGCGAAGGGAGAAAGAATACTGCCCAATTAAACAAAAGAAAGTGAAATTTAAGCTAATGTTTTATATCGCTAAGGGAATGGAATCAAGATTTATTCGTGATACAGCAATGGACATGGAGTAGAAGACCAAGTTTGGTACATCCACACCACTCGAAGACCTAATAGCCATCCAGTGATGTGACTTTCTATTTCTTAAAGTGTAGCTACTATGGACAATTTGCCAGCCTCCATTGAAGCCCTGTTAAGTAATCACCTGCACAGCAGATATATATCGCCCTCAAAATCCTAGCCCGGAGAAGAACGAAGCCTTCAGGAAGTATTATTTATGTTTTATATCTATTTTTTTTTATGTCTTATTACGAGTAATTCGTTATTTTACTAATATTGCTATTATTAAATGAACCAATGAATTGTGTAATTCAGTTATAAATATTTCGTTTGTAATTTTAATGTAAAGGTACACATAATTCATTGGATTATCTAAATAAATTATAAAAGAAAAAAGAAAGTAAATATGAAATATTTCAAAATAGTTAAATAGAAATAGTTGGGTGGTTTGGTCATTGGATGTATATGTTTCGCTGTGAAATAATAGTAAATTTATTCCATCCGCTAAGTACAGGATTGTTTTCATAAGGAATAAAAGTGTGTAAGAAAGTGTTCCAAATAATTATTATTGTCCGCTACAGGCAGGACTCATATTATGAAACTTTTAAAATTGTTTCCCTTGTAAATTTATTCTATCCGCTATGTGCAGGATTGTTTCCATAAGGAATAAAAGTGTGTTAAAAAGTGTTCCAAATAATTATTATTGTCCGCCATGTGCAGGACTCATATTATGGAACGTTTAAGATTCAAATATCATTAACTCATGGCTAAATCATTTTTTTTATTTATTATGAAACACGTGCATACCATGGCCAATACACATTGTTTTTGTATAAGTAATTTATTCAAAGTTTTGAGTTTAAAGTGTAAGCAGGGGAGAATTTCAGACCATTCCTTTCCCATTTATGAAACTATTTAAAATTTATTTATATGCTTGAATTTTAATTAATATCGTTTATGTGTGTGTTTATTCTCTTCTTTATTCTGTAAATATTTATATAATCATAGAGGGCTTAATAAATTTAACATCTAATTTTAAAGTATGGCGTTGTGCTATTTGATAATGATATTATTGTTTGACCTTTTCTGTTAACGAAGCAACAAACCACCATCCCGAGATCATGAGTTGATTGAGCTAGTCAGGGATTAAACTTACCGGGATCAGGAATAATTCGTTAGGCATTCACTTTTCTATTAATTTTATATATAAAAAAAGAAAATATAAGAGATTATAACTCTTTATTAATTACATGATCATATCCCTTAAGCAGGGGAGCAATCTCTTTCTTAAGGTGGCGTGCAAAGGTTGCAGTAAACGAACCTTTCAAAGGTATGATTATAGTAATGTATATATTGGATGCCTTTGAATATTTCTTAATTGCTGCTCAATGTTAAAAAATGCATGTCATGCTCAATGCGTATAGAGACGCAGGCAGCGACCATTACAATACTATCCGGCTTCCTTCTGGTTTATTTCCATTAACCATCTCTGGACTAAGTAACTTTTAGTGTGCTATAAACCATGACAACAAGGCAGTGAGGGCTTCTTCATGGCAAAACATAGGCATTAAGATGTTCATCACCATCAGCAAGCATCTGTGGCTACATGACAGCAGCGTAGGAGTCTGGCTGATGTGCTAACATTGGGAGTTTAGTTCATTAAACATTTTAATGATAAAATTTAGGCATTTTTATGTTTCTCAGCCTTCTCTAGAAATCTTTATAATAATGACAGCAGCCAACCAAGAGTTGATCACTCAATTCTGGACAGACTATAATTTAAAGCTAGGCTCAGCTCTACCTTCTTTCATAAAGTTTTCCACTGCTTTAGAACTAGAATATTTCTCTTAGTTCAGCAAACTCTTAACCACCCAGTAAACAAAACATAGCAAGGAAAACAATACTCAGAAGAGACCCCTCCCCCATCACCTGCTGAAAACCTTTTATAGCACAACTATAGCAATATAAATTGAGTATCCCTCTTTCACTATTACAGTCATTAACTCCAATTTCTTGGATAATTGATCCTAATGCAATTGATATAGCTTTTTACACCCTTTTATTTTTCACTTCTTTCATTTTCCACTCAAGACTCTTTTAATTCTTCAAGGAGTTCTGTTTTACATATAAATTCTAATTTTAATACAATGGAAATAGCTTTTTCCATTTTTACAAAAATGCAAAAAAAAAAAAAGTCTGAAATATGACAAATTTTTAGATTCTCTTAGCTAATATTGGCCTTAAATTGATTTATTTTTTTAACCAAAATATATAATGCATAGGATGACCACTTCTATCTATTAGTAAAATTTAAAATTAACCATACAATAATAACCTGCATTCCCTTTTCACTTGTTAAAACCTTTTACCGCTAATTATATTATTGGTTGTGTCAGCTAAAAATCAAAGCTTTTAATTGGCCAGCTCACAAACTGAAGACAAGTCAATTGTCAAAATATTTTCACCTTTAATATCATATTGACTTTATATTCATTTATAAAAAGTATATTAATACATTGTCAAGTTATAAAAGTGACCGAAAGTTCTTTCAAAAATAAATTGCTATTTATTTATTATAAAATATTCAATTTCGGCAACATAAAAGCCATCATATAAACAAAGAGTTCATGACGAAAATGCCTTTTACGTTATAGAAAAGTAAATATTTCTTTTTGCTAAATCTTAAATATTTTTACTAAAATCTTCAATATTTTTCGAAAATAATTTTGTTTTTTTAGTATACTCTCTAAAAATGATTTGTAATTACTCAATATATACTTTTAATATACTTTAAATTATATTCGAAATGAAAACCTCAGCGTTTTTCTTTATTTTCTTTGATCAGGCGGTTTCTTTGTTCTTTCCAGCCAATCAGAATGTCTTTTTCAGCTGAGAGCCGGCTGACAGCCAATCACCGACAAGCTTCTTTCTTTGTTTAGATTTAAATGCGGTTTTATTGATTTTTTACTTGTAAAATAATTCGGATGAGGGCACCATCTTACAGAACTTTTAAAAACCTAATCAATAACTGTCAAACGAATATCCTAGCATTAAAAATAACGGAATTAGAGTGACATCAGCTGTCAATGAGAGACCTCGTAAGAGGCGGGAAAAGAGTTAATAGAGAAAAAACCCATCAAAAATGTGCAAAACATTTACAATTACTCTGACTATCCATCCCCCTTTATATATATTCTTGCACATAATTTATAAAATAACCATAAAATTGGTAAAATAACATAAAAATTAGCAGTTTGAGAGTGAATTAAAGTCGATGATTGGTGCATCCAGAGAAAAGGCTAGACCACCTAAATGTCCCCCAAATGCTTCTGAACCCACTATTGCACTCCTTAAAATCTTTACTGCCAGCTGGGGTCTGGTACCACCACTTTGGGAAACACTGATCTAGATGTTTGATGATTCAGATACTTTTTTATACAAGCAGCCTTTTTAAATCTTTTTGTTATATGGTTTTATTTTCTCATTACATTTTTTTTTCTCTTTTTTACTTTATTATTTTCAATTATTTAAGTTTATAAAAGGTCTGATCATCAAAAGTTATTTATGTCTTTGGTTATCTTTCTTTACCAACTGTAGTAATGGAATTATATATGACATGCAACTATATGCCTATCTGTTAATTAAGCACACAAAACTTCTGATTTAATTTTTTTTCAGGTACTTTAAAGCATTTGGTGCTAAAAGAACAACATCAGAAGTGCAAATTAAGTAGACTTGGACTTCTTTAATATTAAAGAAGTAATAAGAAGTGATAAGTTATTTTGAAACAGAATTTGGAATAGGAGCTTCAGTGTAAACAATGATTATGTACATGAGAGACTCATTTTAGAAAATTCTTTGCCTCCCATCCATAAAATTATGAAAGCACCATTACAATGGTAACCTAAAAATTAGGTCATTAAGTCTGGGGGTAGTCTTATTTAAATAGCAAAATAAGAAATATTGGTGGTAATATTTGCTTTAATTTTTTCTACACATAATTAGTGTGTGCATTTTAATGTAAACTCTTCATGATTTAAACATTTGTATAATCATATTGTCTTAGTTGATTTCAATTTTGGTAAAATGGAAGTAAAGGTACTTGTTAAATGCATAACTGCATTATTTCCAGCTTTGAACCCCAAGCATTAATAATAAAGACTAAGAACAAAAACTGGTATAAAGATATAGAATTTAAAATGCAATAAAGCATATAGTAGTCACTGATTATTCAAACTCACAGTAGATGGCAGTAGAATAGGAAGTTCATGAGAAATGTTTGTTGCTTAAAAAAATGACAAAATTTTAAATGAATATAACTGCTTTTACTTAAAATTATCTAACAGAAGGACATTTAACTTAATAGTAAATGGCTGAGTTTTTTTTATATAGTCTGTTTATTGATTGAAAACACCTTGCATTGAATTTTCTATGAGATCTAAACTGTTTTCTTTTATTTAAAATTAATGGAGTATTAGTGAGAATTTAATAATATTAAAAATTAATTTGCACAATAGTATTAACACCTATTTTATCAATGATTACATTTTGATATTATATTTATAAAGTTTAAAAAACACTTTTACTACTTATTGAATAAACATATTGTATTACTACTGATAAAAGTCAAAGGTTTTCTTATTGCTGATTTCAGTGCAAGAATTAATAAAAATAATAACCTATAGACTAAATTTATTTAAAATAAAGATTTTACTGGTAGTAAACTCACAATGATTTGTTGTTGAATTTTGTGTAATACATAGATTTGCTATTACAAATCCTTCATTAAGACAGAAAAAATATTTTAAGGAACTTCGGTGAATGTTAAAACAATTGTGGATTAAAAATAAGATCTACAAATTGGAATAGTCAAACTCATTTATGACTGACTATTGCTGATTATGATTCCAAGCATCTTATTAAGAATTCTTATCTTTGTTCTTCAGAAGTAATTGCTCCATATGTTAAGATTTAATGTTCTAGAAAGGATCAATGAATATAAGATGTCATTATGCTTTGGATTTGTAGATTATGAAAAGATATTCAATTTGATAGACATTTCAACAATGATTAAAACATCGGTTAATCAAGAAATAGACTTAGAATATCATCATATTCTGAAGAATATTTATCAAAATGCAAGAGCAATGATTAGATTATGTAGTAATCTTAGGAAGATTAACATCGAGAAGAATGTATGATAGGGTAACTCCATATCTCCAAAAAAACTTAATAGCAATTTTAAAAGAAATATTATGCAGATTAGAATGAGAATTTTAGCAAGTAAGAGTAAGGTGGAGATTATCAAGTCATCTAGATTTTACAAATGATATGGTTATTTTGTAGATAATCCTTTAGAGCTTCAGGAAATGTTACAAGAGTTATCAATAACAGTAAAAAAGTAAGTCTAAATATAAATGTTGCAAACCTTAAAGCAATTTTCAATTAATTTTCTCAACAAAAAAATATTAAGATTGATAATCTTAAATTAAAAGAGGTTAACACCCATCAGTACCTTGGTCAGGTTATTAATACAGATGAAACCATTATAATTGCGATTAATCATAAAATTATATTTTGATGTTCTTTTGATAAAAATAAATTATTGCTTAAAGGAAACATGTCTATGTGTTTGAAAAAGGTTTTTAATATATAAGTTTTACCAGTTCTTATTTATGACTCTCATAAGCATTAACAAAAGATTAATACAAAGATTTCAGGCTACTCAATGAAGTATAGAAAAGTGTATCTTAGAAATAACAAATGCTGAAATGGAATATGTGGGTGAGAGAAATGGACTATATGCATGAAAAAGAAACAAATATCACTAACATCATTTAAAGAAATAAAAAGCTAAAATAAAGCTGAGATGGATATACTAGTTAGAAGAAATTATAATAGACAGACAATAAAAGTTTTAAATTAAATTCCAAAAGTTTGCAAAAATCCTAAAAAAGATTACATGTGATGGATGAATGAAGTAAAAAGTTTTCTGGTATGAGAAGAGATATTATGTAATGGAGGAATCAGATTAAACTAGGAGAGATGTTTATTCCAAAGTGGATTAATGTAGATTGAAAATGACAGTGATAATAATGATATAAAGATGAACTTTTCAAATAAACTTTTGCTGATAATAATTTGAAAATAAATATCTTAATAGAAATTGCAAACATTTTGCTTTATATTTTATGTAAAATTGAGAATAAATGATGAAAAAACTGACATAACTTTTAACAATTCATGTTTTCCATAAAAAAGACAGTACATTTTTAATGTATGTTTGATATATTGAATTAAAGAGTGGCAATCTTGTGTAGACATTAATAGTATCACAAAAACATTTTTTGTTTTATTTTATTTTTTATTGACAATTTAATTTTTAATATAGAATCACAAATGTTTTGACATTGGCTGTCATAGAATAATGGGCGTTATGAATGTGATACTGATTTACCAGGTTATGTTTTATCAAATAGTTCATACAACCTTGCCTGAACATTAAAACTGTCAATATACTTTTTAAAAAATTAAAATAAATCTTTAGCATAGAATCACAATTTTTTTTTCCATTTATCAGCCAAAGCATGCAACTTTCATTTAATTCATACTATTTTATAAAAGAATACATTTGTCAAGCATTGGTGGTTGAGAGGTCAGCGGCAGCTGCTTTACAAGCAGTTGTCCCGGGTTAGTGGGTTCACTTCCCGGCTGATGCTATGACACATGAGAAAAAAAAAGAATACATTCTCTCTCTACATATATATAATATTCAAGATTAAAATTCATAATATTGTACAATAAACATTTTAAAATACTCTCTATCTGCATTGAATTTTTCTCAGTAAATATACACTTATATAAAAAAAAAAGCCTGCTGAAGAAAATTTTAAATAGAATTTATATGTGAAAGGGTGGCAGAGAATGTAATGTATACAGACAGTAATAATAATGATGATGAATTATGATATAGCAAAGAGGGAAAGAAAACAATGTATATATAAACCAAGCTAATTTTGTTAGAGCTAAGTGGAAAGCAACCCAAGCTAATAATAATGCTGATGAAGTGTCATAAAAATAGCAAAGAGAGAAAGAAAACATACATATAAATTAAGCCACTATTATAATAAAATATAATTTAAAAATTAATGATATGTTAATAGAATTGGTCTGGATACATACTTCAAAAAAAAGAGAAATATGTGAACCAGAGCAAATAGTGCATAATTATGAAGACATAAGCAATGTTCTAGTAAATAATTCAATTTCAGATGGAATGGTGGAAATGATCACATGACACCAGCATAGATATTGCTGTTTTAGTAGCATATATTCTAATTTAAACACTTTTGCAATCTACTATAAGCTTTAATAACAAATATATGCCTGATCATAGTGATTAATAAATTCATATTCTGTGCAGTTCCATCCAATATCACCAGACTAGTTATATATACATTTATAGAAACTGAACTGGTTTCAGATATACATGATGACATAAGCAAGTTGTCGAAGTCTTAAAAATATTTATATGTTTTTTTTCAGTATGGACTGATAGCTTGATAGCATATCAAAGAGACAAATGGTGGTTGTCAGATGGAAGGTGCATTATATTCTAAAGGTCCAGGTGTGTACCTTCCATGATCCAAAATTCTTCACTGATGAAAGCCATTATCTTAAAAAAGTAATCTGGGGACAGTTCAGAATAGAGATTTATTGATCACTATCACCTGGCATCAATTAGTTACTAAATCTTATAATAGGTGGCATTAAAGTGATGAAAGAAAAATGTACACTGCTAAAACATATTCTGTCTCATTATAAAAAAAAGAAATGGAGATGATGATATATTTTATTAAAGCCTGCAAATCTAATACTTTTAAATTAACTTCGTCTATTCATTCACATTAATCAACCACAAATTTGTCCTATGTTGTTTAGTGCAGGCATATTTTGGAGCTTAAGATCTATGAATCCCAATATCTGCCACTTCCAATGGTCGAACTTTTCATGAATTCCCCAGTAATAATACATCATTGAACTACTTTTTTTGGAGAAACACTTTTTTTTTAGATAGTGCATTTTTTTAATGTACATTATTTACTAAACGAGAAAACAGAATATTAACAATATATATACTATTGGATTTTTTTTAAAAAAAAATACATACAATTGCAATAGATTTTTTTTCCGCTTAAAAAATTTGGACTGTATTTTCAATTTAGTTTGTATATTTTTAGCTTTAGGTTAAGGTGCAAAAAAAGGTTATTTTAAGTTTCTTTTGATCTTTTCTAGCAACTATTGTCTTTCGTGCCGTCAAAGGTCTGAAGACTTGTTCAATGGAGGTCATCACAAATGGTGTCATTAGCGTTAGACCAAATGTGTGGGAACATAGCCAGCCTTTCTAGTAAAGAATTACCATTTAAAAACGTAGGCTAAAAAGAATTATTACGAGAGATATATTTAATAAATATTACACTTTAAATAATCTAAATAAATAAACAGTTATATAAATTAATGAATCATTTTGATGTAGAATTATTTCCTTTATTTACCAAACAACTTCCTTGATCACGTTAGTACGTAGGCTATAAAATATATATTTATTACTTTGACTTAAATGCAGATAAATTTGATTTGCAATTTACCCAAACCAATATTTTCCATTCTAACTGGATTTGATCAGTTTTCCCTGGCATCTTTTTATCAGTAATGCGTTTTGTAATCTTTTATATTTGTTTTAGTTTTACCGAAAATAAAAATAAAAATGAGTATAAAACCTATAAATCTGAACGCGTATTTTTCTGTAATAATTACAAAACAATACTAATACTGGATATAAATATACATATGCAATTGGTGTTTATAAATTGTGCGCACGAGCATATAATCTAAAAATTGGAATGGTTTTAAAATGTGTGTAGATCTTCTATCGAGATAAGGACAATATCTTAAACACATCAAACAATTGAACATAGCATGTTCTCGACACTAGCCATGAGTGCGTCATAACAGTAGGGATGACTCAATTTGGTTACCCTCGATAATTCTATGTAATATTGAATATAATTTCTCTTATTTTAATTTATTTTCGCATCTATGTGGTCATGTGTTTTGGTTGCTTGAGATGGAGTGAAGTATGAATAGTCTAAAAACTCCTGAATTCAAAATTCCTCTAATTTCATATAACAAGAAACATTTAGTATAACAAATTACATACTGCCTTAGAATTCTCTTATTTTAATAAATTACTAATCTCATAAATATTCATGCTACACAGCAGAAAAAGGGGAATTTTTAATTAAGGTTTAATTTAAAAAAGGCTTTTTTCACTTAAAATGTACTTAAGAATAAACCGTTTGTTTGTTTATTTTTTAAGGCAGAAAAGTCAGCATCAAAGTAAGAAACTATAAAATATGTACCGTAGTATCACTTAGTTATAAAACGAACTCACGTACTTCTCAAGCTTATAATTTGCAAAAACAACAAAAAAAAAATGCATTTTCATTACTAATACATTGAGTTATGTGATATATGACATAGTTTGTTTGTTTTTTTCATGTGTCAAATGCGTAGACCGGGAAGCGAACCCGGGCCAGCTGCTTGGAAGGCAGCTATACTAATCACTAGGCCACCAACACTTGATTATGACTTTGTTTTTTTGTTGACGATTTATTCTACACTTTCAATCGCACCAAGATCTTTTAAAACGATTGATCCATTTTAAATATTGAGTGTTTTTAATTTCTTAATTAATAGAATTAATTAATTTCATAGATTAAATAATAATAGTTTTTTCCGCAGTTTATAAGTTTGAGCACGGAAGTGATTCATTTATCCGCCCTATCAACTGGGCACAATCCGTGAACATACAAACCATGAACCTTGAATTCCACAACCTGCTATTTTTCCATTGTACCAAATCATGCATGACATTTTTTGAATTGATTAATATGCATTAAATAAAAGAAATATTAGTAATTATTTAGGTTGCAATCAAGCACCCACGTGATAATTTCCATACCATTTGTAAATAGAGGCAGTTTTTTTTCTCAACTAAAAATCAATCCAAGAACCTTTAGTCTTGGATCTGTTATTTTAATCTGCATATGGCACACATTATTAATCAACTGAGAGTAATGCACTCCAAAATCAAATATTTCTGTATTATTTTTCAATTAAAAATATCTATTCAGTCAATTCAATGGTGTTCAACATCTTATTTAACCACAAAACAAAAAAAAAAAAAACATGCATTTTTAATGAATTACAACTGTCTCATTCCATTAAAAATGTTTGCCTGTTCACTCTACCCACAGGTTTTAAATATTTGGCTTCTTTTTAAAACACAATTTAGATAAAGGATATGCATTTTAGGCTATTTAACATTTAAAAAATACTTTTAATCAAGAAATTACTATATATAAATTATTGCTGTAAAGGCAAAAGTAAAATATGTGTTCAATTTGTGTATATGTAAAATAGCACCATTCTTATTGGTAGCCAAAGCTATCATATTGTTATGTCTTTTCTTTATTATCATTACATTGATATTCATCTAACTAATCCAGTTTATTCTGAGATCTTATTTTCTAGCTATGACTAATTAGATATCCATTAACTGATCATAAATTAGATAGTTAGCTAGATTACCTGTGTACTAATACCTAAAAGAATTTTGAAATTAATTGGAAACTTCTAAGTTGTTACAGATCATGAGAAAACCAATTACACACAAAAAGCCAATGTTCCATAATGTTTATCTTATTCTGTTTTAATTAAATAATTTTATTAAATTAAAAATTGAGATATGTATGCAATTTATTCTTTAGTCTCTACTCAATTCCATAAAAATATGCTCTAAAGTAATTATTTGTGATTGGTATTTGAACTTGGGATAATTTAAAACACTGGCAAGTCCAGTAAAATTTTTATTAGTACTGACCTCAATTCAACTCAGTAATGGGTTCAAAAGCTGAATATTTTCTGATCAATACCTACTTTAAAATTTTTTTCAGGTGAATATTGTGTTCAGACTTTAATGTTGAATATCATATGTTCTCCTGAACAATTGGTCATGCATAAAATAAATAAATAATGTTTTTCTGCAGCAACTATAATGAAATTACAAGAAGAGTCATCTTTATCGAAAATATCTCAAGTGAAGATTCATACTGTGTCTTGTAAATAAATCATTTTTATATAGTGCGATGTTTGTAAACTGTAATATTTAAAACAGCATTACGCTGTTGCACATGCGCTTTGAAGATTTTAACTATAAATGAATGAATACTAACACTCAACCACATGATAAAGTCTTATTATTATAATAAAGATAGTTAAGTATCCATTTGTTAAATTAACCATCTTCCTCTTTATCCTGAATAAGAGCTTTATTTTGTAGTTTCTGAAAAGCAAACAAAAAAGGGAGATCCCAGTTTTTTAAAACAAAGGTCAATAAACTATGTATTTGTATACTTAAATAGAAGTTTGTAAAAAAGGATATGCATTGTTCTATTTGTAAAAAAAAGTTGTCTAAAGAAATGTCACTAATATTAATAATTTTATTAATTATTTATTAGATTAGAGATTATCCATTAATGACAAATTATTTATTAAAAATTATTAATATTCTTCCATTAATTGATTTTATCAAAGTTGTTAGGGTGGTAAATTTGACACATTAATTAAATTATAGGAATTGGCTATCTATATTTACTGAACAATGACAAAGATATGTATAAGAGATTGTGATCTGGGCCAATTTATAAAAGCTGGTTCAGCATGAAATGTGCACTTTGGGGTTAATACATTTTTTTCACGTCTTTGTTACATTTTTATAATGACACCCATCCACAAAGTGTTACAAGTGGATAGAAACTAGTCCCTACCTTGCATGAGAGTAATATAGTGAAAATTACACTTCACAAATATTATTCATTAATGTTACTAATATGTGTAACTTCCTATTGTCAATTGCATGACGAATGTAAGCAAAAAGTTGAGTTCCACAATTCTAATTAGTTGATTAAACTGAAATTTTAAAAATGGAATTAACTGAGAACTACTTTAAAAATCTTTAATTCAGTAGTTCATCACTACCATTTTGCGAAATGAGTTTGTTAATAATAATAATAATAATAATAATAATAACAATAATAATAATAATAATAATAATAATAATAATAATAATAATAATAATAATAATAATAATAATAATAATTAAAAAAAATTAAGTAAATTTATTAATAATTTTTCATATCTGTAATAATAATTTAAACGAAAGTACTAAACCTAAATTAATTTGATTTAATTGTATTTGGTTACTACTTACAGCTTCTTCTTCAGCGGGTTAAATCGCTTTTATATGCTAATATTGAAAAAATTTGCAAATAGATAATCATTTACATTTGGAAAAAAAATGAAATTATTCAAGCCACCGCTGATTAAAAAAATTGCTTAAAAGGTTCTTTTAAATTATTAGTTTTAAATTATAATTAATTAATTTTCAGATAAATTAAAGAATCTATATAGAATTAATACTTTTAAAAGCAATAATTTGTGTATATATTTTGCTCAAAGCTCGAATAATTTATAAATGTAAATCGCATGGAAATAGTCAATACTTACCAAAACCCTTCAATCTATTGTCTCTGATAAGCAAAAGGTAACCTTGACATCAGATTGAAGGTTCTTGGCATTGATAAGTGTTGTCTGTTTTCATATGATATATATGTATATTTGTGTGTGTATATATGTTAATAGTAATAATCAAATGACTTACTAGCTCAAAAGTTCATAAGAAGCTTAATATGCTGGAAATTCTAGCATAGAATTCTAGGTGAGGACTTTATGCTCCAGAGCCTGTTACTCTGCCACTGGACTAAACCGTACTTGAGTGTATTTTTACTTAAATTATAAGATCGAAATATTTTTCACTAACAGTTTATAATGAAGTCACCTCTGCTTTAGATATAAAACTGACACCTTAATAATGTGAAAGCTGAATAAGATGAAGATAAAATGTAAAACCCTTACCTGATTACAATTGATTAAGTATGATGAATAGTGTCAATTGCTCTTCTATTGTTTTTTACATGATAAATTCACATTCCACAGCTATTAAGTATGTAAAATGCAATTAGATGCTTCCTAAGTTTTTCTGATTAGCATATTGGTGGGGGGGGGACAATATTAAATAATTTTTTTAAAAAATATTATTGTATAGTACTGTATTTATTGTGCAAAAATTAAGTGATATTTATTATCATACTGCTTTAAAAGATTATAATAATTAATATATATATATATTTAAATTTATTCACTACTTTTTTATATGATATGCTTCATGTTCATCTTTGTTGTAAGGACTTCATAGACAATTGGCAAATAAGCATGATATGTTTCAGTATTTTATGGATCACTATAATTATGGTGATTTTTGTTCATATAATAGTGCACAGTATTAATAAGCAAAATAAATGATAATTTATTAACAAATATTTATTTAAAATTATTAGTAATTAAGAAAAAATAAATTTAAATTTGTTGTTTCCATTCATGCATTCATAATCTTACATTTCAACTGTCCTGCAGTCTTCTTCAGAACTATGATATAATGAACAACATAAAATATCATACATAACTATATAAATAATACCATAAAAATATAAACAATAAAATTAATAAAAAACATAATATAACAAAACATAGCAATACTGAAATAAATACAATCAAACATAATCATAATCCAGTTAATATAAAATAAAACATACAATATAAATTTAAAATAAATATAAATTATACTTGTGTATTCCTGACTGTATATATACATATTCATCAACAACTATTAATTTAAATATATTATCTATTATTATTATTTTTTTAATAATCTCCTAATCACTTCTATTCCTTATAAGCTTAAACTTTAGTTTTATTAGTTCCACATTAATAAAGCCCTTAATAATTATATTTCTATATAATTCTCATTTCAACCTTAATTCATTTATTAATAATGATTTTAAATTTTAAATCATAAAATTTCTATTATTTTCTTATACATACTTCTGTTATTAAAAATATTTTATATTTAATTTTTTTAATTTTATTTTAATATCTAAAAACTACAAATATTGTAATGTTTTGACTTACCACTTTAATTTTAATTTTTTTTAAAGTAAAAAAAAACTTTTTTTTTTAATTTTAATTTTTAAAAATTTTTAATTAAAGTGGTAAGTCAAAACATTACAATATTTGTAGTTTATAGATATTAAAACAAAATATATAAAATATTAATAATAGAAGAATGTGTAATAAAATAATAGATATTTTATGATTTAAAAGTGAATTAAAGTTGAACTGAGAATTATATAAAAATAAAATGATTAAGAGTTTTATTAAAGTGGGGATAATAAAACTATGAGTTATAAGGAATAGAAATGATTTGGAGATTATTAAAAAAATAATAAAAATAGATAATATATTTAAATTAACAGTTGTTCATGAATATGTATATATACAGTCAGGAATACACATGTATAATTTATATTTATTTTATATTAATATTGTTTATTTTATTCTATATAAACTGGATTATGTTTGATTGTATTTATTTCACTATTATTATGTTTTGTTATATTGTATGTTTTTTTATTATTTTATTAATTTTATTGTTTACATTTTTATGATATTATTTATAGAGTTATGTATTTTATTTTATGTTATTCATTATATCATAGCTCTGAAGAAAACTGCAGAAGAGTCGAAATACTTGCGAATGCATTTAGATACAATAAAAAAAATTTTCTAAAAAGTATTCAAAGTAGTGGATAATTTGCAATTATTTATTCTGCTTACACATGAGAGATAATTGAAAAACTAATATTATATAATTGACACAATTTGCAGATAGAAATGCCTTCATCCCATTTTTAAACAATTCAAGCTTTTGAAAATTGTTAAAATAGAAATTCTTTACAACACAGCAGGTATTTTTATCTGTTTTACAACATATGGTTTCTCATTCTTTGCTCATATTTTCACTATAGTAGTTATCGAAAAGATATGTTTTATCACTGTGTAAAGGCATGCTATGTGAATTATGATTTATTATGATTTGCTTTTGCTGCTATTATGGATTTGTATAAAATACTTGGATTTTAAAAGATTTTTAAATACAGAATCTCAGATTAGCACTATCCTTCTATGTTATTGTTTTACCTCAAGGGTTTCAAAGCAATAAGCACTATATTAAAAATAAAATAAAAAGTATTACAAAATTATCATAAAGAGAAAAAAAAGAAGAATTGAAGTTATTACACAATCTTTAAAAAATGTTACAAGATAGCCCTACAATAAAAAATAATTATAAAGTTATTGACACACAAAAAAATTCAATCAGTTTGTCCTTATTTGTAGCTAAACCTTCAAGTTAAAATCATCTTAAATCTATCCCAGGAGATACATTAATATCCAGCCTTTTGAGATGATATTGACAACTTTATAAGAATGTTCCAGTTTAAATATTGGTAGTAAATCACATTTTAACGTAATGAATATAACAGATCAAAGATCAATTATCCAAAAAATATTTATTAACTATTATCAGCGTTTTCCTGTTTTATTGTGGTGGTAGAGTGATTATTTTAAGAATTAACAGATCAAAATTTAGCCTTTGTTTATGATACTTTAACATCACATCATCTCTTGAATGACTAACTCTTCTAGTAATCATTCATCTCGTATATGGGTTTTACCTAGGTCTGGTAATATGTTGTAATGCTTAGTTTAGAATTTTGATTATTCATCTATTCTTGATTCTTATGAAACCTGCTTGATAATATCATTTCATCTTTTTTTTTTTTTAATGATATTGATGATTTTTTCTTCTAAATATTACGATTAGTACAGGCGTGTGTGCATTTAGACATATATACATAATATATAGTAATAAATACATATTAGATATATATGAATATATTGGTAATTATAATAGGAATATGTACATACTGCAAAAAATTGTGTTAAAACAAGCGCATGAATATATATTTGTAAGTGTGCGGGCATATATGTATATTGTATTTTCACACATAAATTATATTTCACTAACGTAAATCACGATTGTGTTGTAGGACTAAATTAACTCTAAATATTCGTCACCGTATTATCGCTGAAAATTTATTTATTATTAAAACATTAACATTCATATAAATACTCAAGTTTTAAATATATATGTATTGGAAAACGTTTTTTCTTAGCACTATTTAACTCTATAATAAAAAATGCAACTGACAATATTAATGATAAACATAAAATTATATCTAGACTAAAATTTAAAATTTTTTTTCCAGATAGAATATTATACTTAATGTCATTAGCTTGTAAGAAAAATTAAATCAGCTTTAATATTAAGTTTTTTATTAATAAATTAAAGAAAAATAATTTCACCGTTTTAACATATGACCCTTACTAATTTTTATAAATAGCTCAGCGATGTTGTGTTAATATGTTAAAACCGTATAAATCCTTTCTCTTTAATTTCATACGATCTATGCACTTAATAAACAAATTTGAACGTTATTAACTTATTTATACATCCTACATATACTTTAAATTCATTATAGTTTTTTCAGCCTTTTTAAAAAATATTATTTGTACTTTTATCTATTCAATATTATTACTTTGTAAACTTTTTGTTTATTTTTGAGTTGTTTGCGCGTTATAAATATTAAATAAACTAATAAATTTGAAAAATTAATTAACTCATAATTTAAATACTATGCATTAAACATTCATTGTTGTTTATATTAAAAACTCTTTTCGAATAAGTAACTCTTTGATGTATGTTTTTAAATATCAACATCAATTACTGTTATATTATCCAAAAGAATTTAATTATTTTGCAATAATTTAGAATGTTTAGATAATAAAAAGTTAATAGAGTTTTACCAAATTAAACTGACAATTACTTTTTAGAAAAGATTAGATATGTTATTAAAAAACTTTAAATTTTAGAGCATCTACAAAATATAACAATGTATAAAATGTCCAATGATAATGCTGCATAACTTCAAATGATTGCTGTTGTTATTAATTTAATTACTCATCATCATCATCAACCCTTATCAATCCACTTCAGAATGAAGGTCTCTCTAGTTCAATCCATCTTCTCCAATCTTTAGCTTCTCTTCTCCACATCATCCCTGCACACTTTCTTATTTCATTCATCCATCTCACTGTGGTCTCTTTCTGGGTCTTTTACAATCTCTTGGAATCCAGTATAAGATTTCAATTGTCCATCTATTATCATCTCTTCTAGCAATATGTCCAGCCCAACTCCACTTCAGTCTTTTCATTTTTCAATGAGGTCAGTAACACCTGTTTGTTCTCTTACCCATATATTGCATGTTCGATCTCTTCTTGTAACTCCCAACGGGTATCTTTCAATACTTCTTTTTACCAAATTATATATATATGTTCTATATTCAGGAGTAATTTTCTAATTATATAATCATATGAAATTTTAAAAAAGTATATAAATTTGAATAAATATTTCTAGAAAATAAACAATCAAAAGCAAATATCTTAACATGGCTTAAAACAAAAGTATATAATTCATTCCTAAAAAAGAAATGGTTTTTTTTTTTTTTTAAATTCACTGCAATCTTCTATTTTTTATTTTTATTTTTTTTTTTTATTTGTTTTGTTTTAAAAAACCTACCAGATACTGATTCATATTTAGTAATAAAATGAAAATTTTGGTTTTAAAAAAAAGTCATATCATTTATAAAATAAAAATAAAAAATAGATTGTGATTGATAAATATTGTATTTTATAAACATAATTTGCAATATATGACAATATAAAGATGCAATACCATTAATCCAGGCAAAACTCTCTATACAGTAACATCACTCAGTGCAGGCCAGAGTAATCAATGGATGCACAAGCCTTCTGGCATCCATTGACTACTCTGGCTTGCACTGAGCGGCACTATTTTATGTAGAGTTTTGCCGGTTTTAATAACAGTTATGAGCCAAGCATAAAAAATGGTGATCCTGTGATGTTTAGTGGTTTAATACTATTAATCCAGCCCTACCATTGCTACTGCTAAGCCTTTCCAAATTAATCTTTTTGTATTAATAATATTCCAGTAATATACATTCTAACCAAATTACGAATATATATATATATATATTCAATAAATAAAAAAATGTATTTATATTGTTTTTTTATTAAGATATATTTTGCAAATTATTACAAATATCACATCAGTTAATTTAAAATAGATTTTAAAAACTTTCACTTAGCCAAGAACTATTACAAAAGCATATTTCTTTTATAGAAAAAATAAAATTGATTTATTTACTGTCATTAGTGCAATATTGTACTGTTACTGCAATTTATTTTCCCATTGTGTCTGACAATAAATAAATTAATAAAGGTGAAGAGTAATTTTAATAGTTAGAAATTCATTAAGATTTTAGTTTGTTCAATTCAGTGACTTCTTCGCTACTTGTCTAATATTCAGGCATGGCCACTTGATGGTGTTGTTGCTCTTCAAAAACAATCAAATATAACATTCCCAGGCCGTGAGTGATTTTTTTCTATTATGTACGTCTTTAATTTTTTTTTCCTTTTATTTTTTCTACTACGTCTTTATTTTTTTTCTTTACACAAACACAACTTTACTGCTGATATAGTAAAACTTTTATTTTTAAAACAAATTTTTATTACATTTTATTTGTATTACCTTTTTTTTTTTAATAAAATCTGGTTCTACCTTTTTTTAAATAAAAACAAACCAAAATTAACTTTTTTCTAACTTTTGTCTTAGTGACGACAAACTTTTTCTCACCCCCCCCCCAATAAAATAAGACTAAAACTTTTGAGTTTTTCAACTTTTTTTTTTTATTGATTTATGTCATAGAATCATAACTTTTTGTTTGGAAATATTGTGAATCTAATACCTTTGCCTGCAGGAGTGTGGCTGACATTGGATTGTGAGGTTGTTTTGCAAATGTAGAGTTATGGACATGCCACACTATGGTGTGATCATTCTTAGTGAGTCAGACTTGATGATTTAAATAAAAATGAAATTACTCTGCTATAGAGATTTCAAAACTTGTGGCCACTTGAAATCCAGTCAACATCAGACGATGCAGTAGCCAACTGTGAATTGTGTGAATTCACATAAAGGGTCACAAAGCACACAACAGGTTATAATATTTCTGTGCAATACCATCAAGGAGCTTGCAATAGCTAATATGATAGAAACTGTTGTATTGGCCATAAGTCCAGCTGGATAAATGGCATTTTTATGTGTTTTTGCACATAAACAACACCATCAAGCAGCTGTGCCTGGCTATCAGACAAGTACTAATCATTCAATTAGTGACTAATAATAATTCAAGAGATTGATGAATTTTTATTGAGAAAGAAGTTACATGTGCAATTATGCAGTTTCTTTTTTGACAAAACTGCAATAGTAAAAATAATAAACTTATATAGATAATTTTCATTTGCTTATTTCTTTTGTAAATTATTAAATATTTGTTTTTGATAATTATTTGATATGCATATATAGCAGAAAATTATTAAACTGAAAATTTACTGATGTCTAACAGAAGCTGGTTACTGATAAAAACATTATTACTATGTTTTATTGTTTTTAATAATTGAAAATTGGTTTTTAATATTTTGAAGAACATTTTCATTACTTGAAGAAAAAACTGTCTTAAAAAATTTCATTTGGAGGAAATTTCTTTTTTTTTATTATATATATATTGCTGGAAAATAAAATGAAATACTTTTTTATTTGTTTTTTGTTTAGTTTTTTTTTGTTTGTTTGTTTATTTGTGCAGCTGGTATTTTATTTTAATAACTATTTCTATTCATTGAACTTAAGATTTTAACCTTTTCAATGTGAGTTGCAAAAGTACAAAATGTAAGTGTACAAATGGATTCTTCCACTCCACTCTCATCAGGCTAAACTGACTGACTTGCAGTTTTCTATGACATTTGATTTAACAAATTTTATACATTTCGATGGTAAAAGCTTGTACTAAAATTTATATTCATTGGATAATAATTTCAATAAAAATAGCTAGATGTCAATATCATTCAGAAAAACTATAAGGAGTTAAGGTTTTAAGTGAAAAGAGGGCAGAGGTAGAATTTCAAAAATACTAGAGAGGAAAGGGTTTTTTCATTGTTCACAATGACCATAGTTTTTATTTAAAATCTGAAAATTGCCAATCATCCATTTACAGTATCATTTATTTGCTTATTTTATTTTTGTAAAATTTAAATTAATTATTTTCTTTTTGATAAATGTATAAGATTTAAATTTAGATTGTGTTTTAAAAGGGTTTGGTTTTAGAAGAAAAGATGTCAAATGCAAATGTTCTAACACAAAACATCAAAGTTTATAATAGAAATAGATTTTTTGAGTTTATAAAAGTTTTATTTGTATATAATTATAAAATGAATTTTTAAATTTCAAAGATTATTTTAATACTGAAAAATATTCTTTATAAGGATAGGCATAATTAATATAAAATTGGTTGGTTATTTTTATTCGGTGACTGTGTTTTGTTTTCCAGAATGGTTTAAAATAAAATCCTCAGCTCTGGTTATTTGCTTTAGTTGATTAATCTTTTTACCTATTTGCAAGATTAATATATTATATTCAATATTACTTTTTATATATAAAATTAATATTTTAATGAATAAATAAAAATATGTAATTGATTTATGAAGAATAAAGATGTATTCTTTAAAAATAAAAGCTTAAGAATTTGTCAATTTGGTTGCTGTAAAATTTTTGTATTCAAGACCATTCAAAAGAAGAGTTAATGAAATTTAACAAAAACATAAAAATATAATAATATATAAAACAATTTCTATACTACAGGCTTTTTCATACCTGCACTCCAATATGTAATATGTAGGGGTTTGAACTCAGACTTTCATATGACCCTCAATTATTATTGCTATCTCATACTATTGACACACTTGACCACATATATGTCTAAAAGATAAATAATCACCAATATACATACAAGTCTGAGTTCAAATCCCCTACATATTACATAAAGATATAATGGAAAATAATTTTTTGTTAAAAAAGGAAATAGAAAAACAATACCCATTAAAAGATTAAAAGACAAGATAGAAACATGATTTTCATAACAGATTATCTAATTTACATATATTTGCATAAATATTTTTTTCTTCAATTTTATTTTTAAATGTGTGTATATATTTTTATTTATTGTACTATGCTTATTATTATTATTTAAATAAATGATTACTCTTCCTAATAAAAAAAAAATCAGTGTGATAATATAAAAATTTAAAAGACTCCACATAAGATTATCATACACAAGTCCCACAGATATTGAGGAGAGCTGACATTAAATTTGGGTTATTGTACAAAATATATACATTTGATGAGCAGCAATCATATTTCACCCAAAAAGTGTGAGTACACCCCTGAATGTGCCATTTTGTCAGAACTTTAAGATATAAATCTATTTTTAATGCAAAATATTATAATTAAAAAGCTTTATTATTATTTTATTTTGTTAATACCAGATTCAAAAACGTATCTATAACATGTGATCATCTTTTTTCTTTGTATTAAAATAAACATATATGTTCAGCAATTTTAATTTATTTTAATATAATCTATTTAATTCAAATTTATTAGCATAAATAAAAATAGCTAATTATGTTTAAAAAAATAACTTTTGTAAAAAGAAATTTCTTGTTATAACGAATCAAGAGTATCAGCGGTTTGAGATAGCATGGATGGTTGAGGGTCGGGTGAAAATCTGAGTTCAAACCCCCTATATATAACATAGTAAAGTATATTAAAATTTGGCTTATTAAAATAATAACCTACCATTACGGTATTAATAACTAACTATAAAATAAAATAAAAATTGCGATCAAAGTATACTGAGTAAAATTCACATTTCATCTTTAGCACAGACTTTCAGACGACCCATCTCTCTCCACTCTATCTAATAACACTGATACCCTCAAGCACATATATGCTGAAAAGATAAATAATCACCAATATATGTATTTCATGCTAAACCAGCAATCATCAGTTGGTCCAGACTATCATCTCCCACACATATATACTATAAGTGTTCAGATATATATCATCGGATTTTCAATTGGATGGACGGTTGAAGAGTTGGGGGGTGTAGTAGATTGGCGCCTGTCCATTAAAGTATGAAGATTGTCTATCTTAATATATATCTGAACACTTATAGTACATATATGCGGGAGATGATAATCTGGACCAACTGATGATTGCTGCTTTAGCATGAAATACGTATATTGGTGATTATTTATCTTTTCGACATATATGTGCTTGAGTGTATCAGTGTTTTAGATAAAGTGGAGAGCGACTAGTCGTCTGAAAGTCTGTGCTCATATACCCTATATATTACATATATAGACACAGGTATAGAATAAGCCTGTGTTTCAGTTATTTCATCTGTAGGTAAACATAAGATTATTTTAAACATGTTAATTTACATTTTTGAGCAAAATTTTATATTAGTCTTAAGAAACGAACATTCAAATGTAGGAGTATCAAATAAAAATAATGTTTAAAAATGCTTAACAATCTATGAGACCACTTTTTTAGTTTGTTTATTTATTTAGTTGTTTAACATTAAAATATCTTTGATCTATGTTTCTGTGCCTTCATCAATATAAAACTTACAAAAAAAAAACATACTTTTGATAAATTAATAAATAACAAATTAAAAACACTCTTCAAAAAAAAAAAGTCTCAATACAAAATATGATTATATAAATATAACCATCAATAAAAAATAAAAAAATTAAATAAACAATTATGTTATTCATATAAATTCTTTTCATAGAGTGATTTTTTTTTTTCAAATAAATTTTCATTACTTGAAATATAAAATTCTTAATCGGAATTGAAAAAAATACACTTAATACGTTTCTATGCTCAACTGCATTCTTTTCTGAGATTCAAAACTTATTCATCATTGAAAAATATTCAAAATGTTGCGTGCTGAGTTGGGGACATTTTCTGAGACAGTTTTTAATGCAGGACGAATAATTCAAATCAGTCCCTATGTCTGGTTACTTTATATTAAAAAAAAAATACGAAAGATGACCTTAAAAAAATGTTAGGAAATTATTGTTTTTCAGATTTAATTATAACAATTTTTCACTAGTTTGCGTATATATGTAGTTGTGGCAGAAAACAAATTTAATATTTTTTTTTTTTCTGATGTGTCATAGCATCAGCCGGGAAGCGAACCCGCTAACCCGGGACAATTGCTAGTAAAGCAGCTGTCGCTAATCTCTCGACCACCAATGCTTGACAAACAAATTTAATATTTATACATATTAATTAATATTCAATCAAGTATTTAATAAGCGTAAAAGGGATATTTTATTTACATACTATACTATTAAAAAACTTTGATAAATTTTAATAAGAATTTGTCAAATGACTATTTTTATTATTACTATTTTTAACTTTGCGATTTATTTATTTTTTAATAATAACAGTATGTATATCCAAAATCAAAATATTTGGAAACGGACTAAAACTTAGTTAGTCTGCACATCTGTGTGGCATATCTGTAATCAAAGTTCGAATAGGTAAAACTTGGAATATTTTTGAAAACATTTTTATATTAAGAAAGAAAAAAGTATAAACGTAAACATTACAATTTGCTTTATAAGTATCAAATTTTCTATATTCATTGCTTTCTGGTTAAAAATATTCCAATTATAATTCACCTTTCATCTTTGCGGTGTCATACAAAAACAGACTAGAAAGATTTGATATTTTTTATTAATGAGTTTTTTTTCTTTTTTAAATTGACATTAAAATAAGTCCGCATATTTACGTTGACAAAAAGATACTCGATAAATATCTTTCAAAAATAAATTGAATCTTAAATAAATCAATCGTATATGTATGTATGATAAAACAGACTTTGTATAATCCATTCCACTTTAAGTCTTTTTCAACAGCTTTTTAAAGATGAACAGTGAATTGGAACATCGAGTTTCGGTATGGCTTAAATTCAAATCCCAGATTCGAGGACTAGTAAATTGCATCATCAACTATGCCACAATATTTTAATATATATATTAAAGATCACTATCGACAATCATCAACTTTACAAACAAAATTAATTTAAACTAAACTATATTCAAAAATAAGTTACTTTATTAAACAAATTAATCAACGTATATCCTAAATATATACACACGTTAACCTCGTCTTTAAATAATTCGTAAATGTTATATATGCTAAAACCGTCTTTGAATAACTCACTGGAGAATAGAGACATCTCAAACAGGCCTTTCAAATGAAATATGATAGTGAAGGTCAAATTGCATTTGATCTGGATTCAAACCCCATCATTTACAAATTAAATCAGTTTATACTAAACTATATTCAAATTGAAATCTGCTTTATTAAATCAAATATAAAATATAGTAAAACAACTCTAAATAAATCACTACTAAGCAAAGATTTCTTTATCCGTCTTCTAAAGAAAATCAACGAAAAAAGCATTTCTCATCAGGTTGGCCAACTAGTGATAGTTTTAGATGATTTTTTATCATTGTTTTATATTTTAATTAAGAATAGATAGTTTACTGACTTCGGAAGGGTAATAAACTAGCTATATGCCGGCAATTCAAAAGAAAAAAAATTTTTTTTTATCAAATCGTATTTGTCTGAATTTAAATCCCAATTCACGAGTATGTGCTAATTAATATGATATAATATCCTTAATATGCATTATACTTATGCATATAAATTTTATACAATCTTTATACAATATGTATTAATGACTACTTATGCATATATGATAATCAGAATTTAAAAAATACAATAGCATTTTACTTTAAATTTATGATTTATTTAATAATTTTTGAAGTCCAGATACTGATTTTTTTTAATTTGGAAGAGGCGAGGAGGGAGAACTCTTACAAACTGATAGAACTAAAAATCAATTGTTTAACAATTGCATATGATGTGCAAAAAATAAAATAAAATTTTGTGCTACTAATTTTTTAAATATTTTATATAAAAGTGAAGACAATTCAAAATTTAGACCGAATACTTAGTATATAATTTTGTTTTATATTATTGTTTCTCATAAAGCACGATGCATAATAACAATTTAAATGCTTTAAGTGATATTAGATAAAAATT
Source organism: Epiperipatus broadwayi (assembly GCA_028023455.1). NCBI lineage: Eukaryota > Metazoa > Onychophora > Udeonychophora > Euonychophora > Peripatidae > Epiperipatus > Epiperipatus broadwayi. The sequence goes on from JAQFVV010007661.1 coordinate 46,181, forward strand.
TATGTGCGGGGGGAGGGGATCCTGGAAGACTAAAAACAAAACCTGAACAAAAATTAATTCTGTATAACCAGCAGTGTAGCAGAAATTTCTCGGGGGGGGGGGGATTTTAAATAAGACTCTTTTTTAATATTTTTACCATATACTGTACTTTAATACTGTTTTAAATGTGTATATATATAAAATGTCCTTAATTAAAACACAGAGGCCTATAATCATGTATTGGTTTCCTTCTCGATAACTATACAATGTGTATAGCTAATTAGGCTCTGCAGAAAAGTAATAGTAGATTGCTAGACTTTGTAATAGCATTCTAGAGGAAAATAGCATTCTAGAGGAAATTAAAAAATTATATACAACACATTTAAATATCTATATTTATAAGTTTTTATATAAAAAAAGAAAGTATAGTCAATAGTATATTATAGCAAACAAGTGTTAATTATACTGATATGGGTTTTGTCACAATCTATTTTAAAATCTAATCTCAGTAATGACATTTAACTGATTAACAATCTCTCCATGTTGCTTAAAGCTATATTATAAAGTATAATTCTTTATAGTATTAGAATACACATACACACACACGTCTCAAAATATTTATATTTTTAATTTTTTTTTTTTTTTGATAAACCTACCTGAAAAAATGCATTTTTCGAAAACGAAGTTTTTAACATCCTATTAATTTTCTTTAATAAACTTTAAAAAATAAATTATATTTTATCCTCTGAAACTTAATTCCTGAGACTAAATTAACTTCCTATCATGATATCCAATTTAAAGGTGTTGTTTTATTTATTTATCTTTTTTTTTTCTTCGAAATATTGTCTTCAATTAAATATAAAATTTTGAATCTAGCCATAAACAATACGAGCTGAAATAAAACTATATAACTTTATGATCCACAGATATCTTGGTAATAAAAATTACAATCTCTTTAAAGCTTGGAAATGATTTGTCTCTACGTATAAAGAAAAAAAATATTTACACTCAACTATATACCCACCTACTTGATAAATTATATAGACTTTAATTGTTATATTATGGCACGGGCGAATGTAGTGTGGTTTATTTTGTTGGGAATAGAATTTGTTTATAATCAAAACGATTAGAGTAAAATATAATCGTTAAATTTACAAGCCTAATAGTTATTGCTATTTTTAAAAAAAAATGAATAAATTAATAGATAAACAACTGTATTACTTATTAGTATAAAAAAACGAACATAACCTTTTTTTTATTATAGTTTATTACATTTGTCAGTTGTATATATCTATACAATATATATATAAATAATGTAATGCGGGATAAAAACCTATTTTAATATTTTAACGCCCCCCCATGGAAAAATAACGAAAAAGAAGGCATACTCACTAAGCTTGCTAATTGTCGGGTAGTAAAAATTTGAGTGTTATTCATTGCAGTTTTAGCCTTTAGCTGAGAATAGCTTGATAACTGTTTCCCCGATCAGTATTAGTTAAGATTGGCTATAAAGCATTTTATCTAAATCTTAAGCCTAACTAGAATCTGGGGGGAAAAATCCAACTTATCTATCCTAAATTTGAATACGGATCATAAACAGGATAGCATGCATTACTATTGCATGAAGAGGTTCTTATATGATGAGTAATATATATATATACTTTAAATTAAAAAATATATAACGGTTATAATGTACTTTATAAATAGCTATAATAAACCACAAAAATGCAATATTGTCAAGCATTGTTAGCCGAGAGATCAGCGCAGCTGCCTTGCAAGCAAGCAGTTGCTTGCAGACAGTTGTTGCAGGTTCGCCTCTCGGCCGATGCTATGACATATGGAAAAAAAATGCAATAATTATTTTATAATGGACATTTTATTTTATTTATATGCAGACGAGATACTCTGCATGGTTTAGCATAGTTGGTACAGCTTCCAAATAGGGATCGGGAGGTCCCATGATCGATTCTAACACTCGCATTTATGATACTCAAACATCTTATGAACTCCTGAGCAATAAAGCCATTAGCATCTTTAATGTGATTTGATGAAGTTGGTAGAGCATCTGACATGGATTGGAAAATCCTAGGATCGATTCTGGCACTAACAGTTCTGATGCTCAACCTTCTTATGAACTCATGAGCAATAAACCATTAGTATCTTTAGTGTGATTTGGTGAAGTTGGTAGAGCATCAGACTTGGGATCAGAAGGTCTCAGGGTTGATTACAAAACTCACAGATCTGGTGTTCAAACTTCTTACAAACTCCTAAATTATAAAGCCATGTGTCTTTTTTACCCTTTGCAGTTTGGCACAGTTGGTAAAGCACTGATTTGGGATCAGGATACCTCAGGCTTGATTCTGGAAAACTTCTTATGAACTCCTAAGCAATAAAACCACATGCAGTTTTTAACAGACCAGATACATCCAGAAAACAAAAACAGAAAAATCAAAGTAAAAAGATTGTGACTAAACTGTGAATAATAACATAGGGTTGCATTAGCAGAGTTATTACAAAGTTTTAAAAATAAGACAGATCCATTTCAAATTATTAATTTTTTAACAATATTAGTGGTATTTGTTTGTTTCTCAGTGATGTAAAGAAATATTAAAAGTAATGTTTATTCCAGTTCTAAAGCTCTCAAATGTCCTGGAATAAGTTTTAGTTTTTAGAAAAATTAAGGGAAGATAATCCTAAAGGATGACTGGAGTTTTGCAAATGGATTTATACAACTTATGTGTTGAGAATGTTGAATATCTGTCCACTAGGGTTTTGTGGATTTTTTTTTTCATATGTCAAAGCATTGGCCAGGAAGCGAACCCACAAACCTGGGACAACTGCTTGTAAGGCAGCTGTTCTGATCACTTGACCACCAACACTTGACTAGGTTTTTGTGGTTGATGTTTTTTTTTATAGAAATAGTAAAATAAATTAGCACATTAATAGCTACCCAAAGCAGCATAATCTATGTTAATATACTATCATTTAAAAAAACAACAACAATATGATAGGTAATGTTGGGTTGGCTATAATTTTGGGTTTGAGGACTATCTTGTATGTTTTTATAAATTTATTTATACAAATTAGCTAAAACTTAAAGAGACAAAGTTTTAAAACATTATAACTTTTTTCTAGTCAATAATATGTATTGCTTTTTACATTTTTCTGATTTTATTAATCTTGGACTTCAATTAAAATTTATAAGTCATAGAATATGATAAGCCACAATAAAGTCTTTATATATAATCATCACTTTCATCCAATTATCTATCACTTATAAGTTAAAGGATTTCCCAAATTTAATTCAGTTTACTAATTCATAACTTTTCTTCTCCACAAACTTTATTCATTTTACATTTGTTTGTTTTTCTAATCTCTTAAAATCTAGTTTAAGTCTTTAGTTGTTTCATCTATTATAATTTATTTTAATGCCATATCCAGCCCAGGTTCATTTTAGTCTATTAATTTTTTTGGAGTGCCAGTTATATCTGTTTATTTTCTTACTGATATAATTAGCTTTTTATTTCTGCTTGTCAAACTCAACATTTATCTATCCAAATCTATCCAATTACTTTATTATGTACTTGACTTTTATTAAATAATCAACTTTTCCATTTATAAAATATGCATTGGTAAATGTTTATATTAAAAGTTTTCCATTTCAAGTATAAAAGATAATTTCTTTTTAATATTAATATATGTAGTTATTTATTTTTATAATATAATAGTGAATTATCTATTGAAAACTATAAACATAATAAAATAAATTCAAAAATGATCACCTAATTATAAATCAGACTCTGATAAATATATATATAAATTATTCCAAATACAGGAAAAAACCTACAGATGTTAATATAATCTATTCAAATGTTATCTATACCTCAATTCTTAAGTTTTATTGAGCATTCAATCTCTTTGCATCTATATGTTTCATAATTAATTATAGATAATGATGAAAAAGAATATATATCCTGAAAATAATAATAATATGATATCATCATTTATCCATGAAAATATTAGAATTAATATATATATATTGTGCTGGTCAAAACATGTTTATCTGTCTAACATCACAAAATGTACTTCAAACCCAGTCTAGCCCGAGATTTAAGCCAGGGACCAACTTGGATTCAAACCTATTCCTAAGCACCAGATCAAACACCTAATGAATAACATATAATAAAGGCACATGAGAATTTATTTTAAATCTGGTCCACTAGCAGAGTGGAGAAGACAATGAGACTTATTTTAACTAATCATTAGGTTCGCTAACTAAAGACTATGGATCATACTAAATATATATATATATATAATGTGAAAAAGACTGAAGTAATGGTGTGGATCACAGAAAATAAATAAGTGATATCAAAATGATTAAAATTTAAATACTGTTTATTAATTGAACATTATAAAAATAGCATTGTCTGTATAAGCCAGACCATGCTGTTTACTCATTAAAATATATGAAATAAATTTGCCATTTAGATTTACATTAATGGCTTGTTAATTTATTTATACTCTCTATACCTCGGGTTAATGCAAGGTAATATCATAATAATGTGCTTAAGCAAAAGTATAGTTACATAAAGAAAGGCTGATTTCAAAATATATGAGACCTACAGTGAATATAATAAATGTTTGCTTAAATCAATTTATACATTTAATATGGGATAAAAGAACATATTGAATTCAAAAATAGTGTGGACAAAAGCTCACTGAGCTAGAGACATGGAAGTGGTTAAGACACAGGCAATTAAATAAAATATCAACTTTAATATTAAAAGAGATTGGTGGTACCAGTGGAGGGTCAATGCACAGAATGGAGTGTGATACATTAAAACCGTGTGGCTTTGTGAATTAAAAATAAAATAAATAACAAAATTAAAGCAGATAGACCCCATGGAAAGTTTTGTCCCAAACAGTTCGAGTCTGGCATTGTACCATGAAACTCTGTAGCTGGGTGACTTAGGCATAAAATTTCTAAGTATGGCTTTTTAGCGCATACATTATCTGGAAACTGGAGAAGGAAAGGAAAAGGTCTTAGCCATAAATCTCTAGAGAAACAAAGCAGGTCTCAACAACCCATATACCTACACTGGTAACACTCAATATAAAGCATACATGAATATAGAAGGGGATAACTAAATAAGTAAAGGTGCTTAACCAACTCCTAAATAATTTTAAGATGGTTCACACATTCTCGACCTCAACTTTTACAGTTCATAAATTATATTATAAATACAACAAAATAAGTTATTTTAAAATAAGAAAATGGAGGAGGAATGCATGATTAAAAAGGATTCATAAGATTATATGTAGTTATGCATTTCTCTATATTATATAGTCCATATTAATTTCACATAAAAAGAATGAGAAATATATCTTTCTTGAAAGACATAATTATTAAAAGATTAATAAAATACAAAATAAAGTAGCCCTCAAACAAGCGATTTTATAAGACATTTACTAAGGGATCAGTTATACAATTTATCCACAATAATATGGTGGCACACTAATAAAAAAGAAAGAAAGTATCCGCTCATTCAGTGACTATCTAAGCACACTACTATAATAAAAACATACAATAAATTAGTAAATATATAAAATAGAAAATATCAACCCAAGGATAGAGAGAAAGTACACAAATTAGATTACAAAATATTTTATAGAATGATGCAGTTTTATAATAAAAAAATATATTTAAATTTAGCTAGCATTAAAGGGAAATATATAGAACACAAGAGCTCTTGGGTTAATTGAGGTTATCTCATATAAGTTGGACAATCCATGCACATTTTTGTCTTCTCTGGTTGACTTTAATTGGAAGCTTTAATGGAAATTAAGCAGAATTTTCTTGAGGTGGCAGTTTCTTCGGTCCATGATCAATTTTGACACATTTTCAGCAGCAGTGGTAGCTTACAATAGGCACAGACATCTGATGGTATATGCTGCAGGTTGGCCATTTTCTGGAGCAGGAAGAGAGTCTTACCACCAGCTTCTAGTCAGACATTCTACTTTCAATTAGCAAAGGATGGTATCAAATATATGAATTTGTTAAAATGAGTTTGGTCTCCTGGTATATATAGTTTCACTTAATTCAGCGATAATAAATTCTCAAAATAATATATTCAGCTGTGAATTCAATTGAATAAGTTTAAAATAATATCTCAGCTAACGGGTTAAAGGCACAATATTAAAAACAACATAATATATTTAAAGCAAAAGAACTCACAATAGATTATAATATTAGAAAAGCATAGAATATATCAATTAATAATATCGGCCCTATATATACCAAGGGAATTGACAATAGAACTACACTGAGGCAGTCACTATAGAACCAAAAATAGATGCAAAAATAAAAGCTGCCAACTTATCTCATTCGAATATCTGAAAACAGGGATTAGTAATTAATTTTACTTTTAACATATTCGGATTAGAACTTTAATTTTGTTTTTAACAATATTTTAATTAAAAAATACCTGAGTAGACGTCTGTTGTTTATCTGATAGCAAAATATTTAAGCCACTAATTAATGAATTTTACAAAATTTAACTAATTAATCCTATTATTCTCTTCCCAACCCTCATTTATTTTTTACATAAAATTTGTGGCATGATTTTTATAAATCTAAAAACAACAAAATTATTTACTGTTTAAATTCTAATATTTAAACATAGATCAATCTTGATCTTGCTCTCTTAATGTAAAAAAATACAGATGGCTTAAAGAAAAGCAATTATTCATATTGTAAAAAAAAAAAATATATTTACATTATTAATAACATTTCCATTTTAAAAAATAGCGCTTTTATTCCATTTTATTCTCCATTAAATCATTTTAATTCTTATTAATAAGATAAATACATTTTAATAATTAAAAAAAAAACTGAAGGTCACAAATTTTGGCTATAAATGACCAAAAATTTTCAATAGTAAAATATTTTCAAGAAAATTTAAATTATCTATATTTCATTACGTAGTAAATATATGGTATGTTTAATTATCACCAGTTTGCTGCTAACGGACAGGAAACCCTTTGATTCCCATTTGAAGCCTTAAAGTAACTAAACAAAGCAAATTCCTAATTCCCATAAAATATATTCTTCTCGTTGCAGCTATTATTACTATATAATTTTTCATGTAATAAATGAACATGCATGGGCTGCTCACCAAAGCATATTATCCAGCATGGTGAATTTATTGGCTTTTTACTTCTAAACTTAATATTATAGTAATAAAAGATAAAGTGATTTTTGCTTCATTTTAGTGGGCTAGCATTTTTTTTTTCAGAGTTATAAATGTCAATATATTGATTATGTTATTATTTTATTAGTCACAATTTTGTAATATAAATACTAATTTTTTTATCACAGATATCTCTCTATAACCATGTTCTCAATATCGATGTTCTCTATAACCTGCAATTTGAAAAATAAAAATAATGGAATTCTTTTATCATCATTCTAATTTTTAACTATTTAATTCATAGGACAATCATTGGTCCACAATTACAAAAAGTTATATTGTGGCTATCTTTTTTAGACAAGTGCAGTAGTTTAAATTTTATGATTTTAGCATCATCACATGATCACCTTCTCTTATACTAGCACATAATTGTTTATAAACAAGGTAAAACTCTCCATATAATAGTGCCATCCTGTGCCAACCAGAATAATCAATGGATGCCAGAAGGGTGTGTGCATAAAATCCCTATCTAATGGCTACTCATCCAATATCCCCAGACTAGTTTCTGGCTTGTGACCTTCATCAGTGAGGTGGTTGCTGGAGAGTTGCAATAGATCCTAAGATCTAGGTACAGTGCTACAAGTCAGAAACTAGTCTGGAGATATTGGATGAGTAGGCATTAGATAGGAATTTTATGCACAGGCCTTCTGGCATCCACTGATTACTCTGGTTGGCTCAGGGTGGCACTACTGTATGGAGAGTTCTGCCTTGATTTTAGCATCACTTATGCATTATATGTTTTGCATTTCATTAATAATTTGAATTACAAAAAAATAAAAATGAAGAATACAAGAATAATGTTTTATTTTTTAAAAAAAAAAAAGTGATATAGTTAATTTTTCTAGCTCCAAACTGTGTTACTTACTAATAACTCTTTTGTCAGAATTTTACGAGAAGACAAAACATTGAGTTTAAAGTTAGCAATGATAATTGTTAGTTGCCTAATAATATCATTGTTGGATGCAGAATGATGGCATTTATTTTTATTGCTTTCATGCTAATCCTCTGTGAAAATATTTTATTTAATATCTATATAATTGAGATTATTTGCTACTACTAGGATTTCAGAGAAGATTTAAAAAATGGCACATGCATTATTACTCAGGAGTTCACATAAAGTTTGAGCACCAAATCTGTGAGCACCAGAATCAATCCTGGGATCTCCCATTTCCAAATAAGACCCTTTACCAACTATGGTTTTATTTCTGATGAATTAATAAGAAGTTTGAGCAGTAGATCTGTGAGCACAAGAATCAATCCTGGGATCTCTCCCAATCTCAAATTGAATGCTCCAACTATACACTAAACCATGCAGTTCTCAGGGAAGATATAAGTCTTCAAACTCTTAGGACATAAATAATAACTTTAAAAAAATTACTGCATATAAAACATTATTCATTAAGATAAAGATAATTCCAGATCCATTTTTATCTTCTTATAAAATTCAAACAAAAATGGCATTACCTAATAGTTCACTCAGCTTGGGATTAGCATGGTTCATTGTTACTGCTTAAATACTTTTTTTAATTATTGTGCAGATTTACCCACATTTCTATTGTATTTTTTTTTACATATCTGTAAAAATATGTAACATATGAGTTACATATATAGATAAAGGCAGGTTTCAAACTCAGACTTTCACACGATTCAAACTCAGACTTTTACACGACCCACTACTCAAAGTGCCATTTTATATTGCTGAACCACCTGATCACACACATGTTGAAAAGATAAATAATCACTCCTGTACATGAGGGGTAAGAATGACTAATATGTTAACATGGGAAGGATGACAAACTTGGCACTAACAAGGGCTTTGAACGTTCCATCATCAGATTTTCAATGAAAATGGAAAGCAGAAGAATTGTGAGTTGGAATAGTTTGAAGCCTGTCCATTAAAGTATGAAGATTGGCTATCTTAATATAAAGCTGAGCACTGATTATATATATGTGTGAGGATAGTAATCTCGACCAACTGATGATTGCTAGTTTAGCATGAAATATATATATTGGTGATTATTTATCTTTTCAACATATGTGTGATCAGGTGGGTCAGCAATATGAGATGGCACTGAGAGTAGTGGGTCATGTGAAAGTCTGAGTTTGAATCTTGCCTATATTACATATATAAATGCAGGTTTAAGCCTGTACAATGTATTAATATATAGATAAAGATAATTACTACTAAAATTTAGCATTTTCATGATTACTTAAAAGTAAATTTCATGATTATGGGAAGATACTTACTTGTAAATTTTAAATTTATCTAAAATATAAATTGAAATATCTTTATATAGACAAATCTTTTTTTATTTGTTTGTAATACTCAGAATTTTACATTTCAAAATTCTTGAGTAAAAATCAAACCAGCAAATCTATTGGAGAAAATACTTGAAATATAAGAATGTGAAATTGAAAATCTTTTAAAATTATAATGCAATATTGAGTTACTCATTGTGAATCTATCATGGTCAATAATGATAAACCTTTTAGTTGATATTAAATCGCTAAACATCACATGATCATCATTTCTTATGCTTTTTCAAGCTGGAGGATTGCATTAGATCCTAAAGATCTAGGTGCAGTGCTCTCAGATCCAGTCTCTTTACTGATGAAAGCCACAAGCTAGAAACTAGCCTGATGATATTGGATGAGTAGGCACTAGATAGGGATTTTATGTACAAACCTTCCTGCATCCAGTGATTATCTGGCTTGCACTGAGTGGCACTACTGTATGGAGAGTCTTGCATGTTTATTTGATATTAGTTTATAAAAAAAAGAAAACTTACTATTATTAGGAGATATATATTTTATTTTAATTTATCGTTCAGGAATATTTATCAACAAATGTTTTTAAGAAATTGTTTTGCTGCATTGTATTGGGCCAACATGACACTGGCTTACAATAGTTTTAAAATATTTTCATTTAAAATACCCAGTTGATTAACTATCTGGAATCAATTGTATTAATCAACATTTAGTATAATTAAGAGGTGATTTTCTTAAGATGTTATGTGTTTCTCATGTGCTAAAAGTGAAAAGTTCAACCTTAATCCAGAATTTTGTAATTTTACAACCCATCATTCTATCATTGTGCTTTGTTGTAATAAAGTATTATAGTATTGCTAATTAGGGAGTCATATGACTCAAAAATTATCAAAATAATAATATACATTGATCATATATTAATTGTTATAAACTTATCAAATTATATCAATGTCTAATCTATTTGACAAAAAAAAAGTTTTTGTATGTTTAATAAGACTATAGATTTGATACTAATATAAGGTTAAAACCTTAGTACATGTGTCTTTAGTGCTTAATTTAAGCAAGAGAGACCTCTACAAATCATAACGCGAGATTCGACTTTATAAAGATAAGAGGGACCCTCTTATAATAAGACTATAGATTTGATACTAATATAAGGCTAAAACCTTAGTACAGGTGTCATTAGTGCTTAATTTTAGCAAGAGAGACCTCTACAAATCATAATGTGAGATTCAACTTTATAAAGATAAGAGGGACCCTCTTGTCTCTAACCTATTTTTCCTAATTATATAGGCAAATCTAAAGCATTTTGATTTGGGAGCATGAAGCTAATAAATTCTTCACTGATTAAGTCCACTATTTCTATTAAACATTAACATTCGTGAAATCTTTCGATTTACAACTGGTCAATATTCAGATATTAAATTTAGAAATATTTTGAATCAATTATTAATTCTTATTAAGCGTGCTTAATAAGAATTAATATTTACAACTCTAGATTTGAATAAAATAACATAGTCATTATGACGGGTAATAAAACAATTAAAAAAACTATTTAAATTATTAGTCATTTAGAAGATTACTGAGACATTCAAGTAACAGAAAAGATAGTTTGAAGTCTAATATAAAAATTTTGTAGCCCCTGAGTGGTTTGTACTAATACAACAGATATTTATTAAATATATAAAGTACTTCTCACAATAATTTATGTTTATAGCATTAATTAAAATATTTTTTGAAACAACCAATGAAGTGAAATAAACACTGATAATGTTATAAATTGATTATAAACTTTACATCTATATTCTATTCACATATGATTTGCCAACTAATGTTTATTTTTCTCAGTGATGAAATCTTTTATTCATCAAAAAACAAAATACACAACAGTTAAAGTTCAAATACAATATGGTGAAGGGGAAAAAAATACATATGAAATGGAAAGGGGATATGGAAAGGGCGTGTAGTCCAGGCAAATAAGAGTATTTGGTAAGGAGCAATGTTGATAGGCTTGGTTGCCCTGGTGGATTGATAGGAGGATCCATATGTGACATTAACTTTCGAGGAATATCTATATGTTAAGTCTATAGAGGTGTCAGAGATGGATAGGGAGATTTCTGAGTTATGCTTAGATACAGCAGGATAATTTTTGTCTTTTGTAGATGAGTAATCTTAGTTTTTCCAGTTGTACTTGGAATGGCATTATGATTGGTCATGTCGTTCTTTTTGACTTGCTTTTTACCTCTTTTAATATTAATTATGTAAGATTTACTACTAATATATAAAAATTAGTGTAATTCCAGCACAAAGATCACAATGTAAACAACAATTAAAAACTTGGATAATACAATGTTCAGGATAATACTGCTAAAGTATTACTAATGTGATAATGTGCTTATTTAAAAATAAACGTACGGCTATATTTCTCAGGAGTTCATAAGAAATTTGAGCAGCAGAATAAATCCTGAGACCTCTCAATCCTGTCAGATGCTCTACCAAGCACCAAACCATGTAGGGTACATTATCTTATTATAACTGACAAACCTGATGATTAGTATTTTCTTCTTCACAGTTCTCATTTGAGGAAAAGAAAGAACCAAATAGTTATTTAAGTCTATTTTCAAAAACACATTTAAAATAATTAGATGTAAAAAAGAAAACCAGAGTGGAAAAAAATTAAATATAAAGTTATAAAAATTGGCATGCTGAAGTAGTTAAAACTTGGTAAAAAATAATACTCTTTGCTTTATTTATAAGAAAAGATGAGGCTCTCTTTTCTCTTTACCTCATTTCTTATATAAAAGTTTCTCTGAAATACTTTGACCAGAAAGCATGAATCTAAATCAGTCAAACTATTTATTTTAGAGCTATTTTTAATTGTTTTGTATTAATAAATGATATGTGTGAGATTGCTCTCAATTTAAACATTGCCAATACTGATTGTTGAAGAGAAATATGTAATAAATATATGTCCAAAAACACGTTGACCAGAAGTCATTTTATTTTACATATTTCATTCTTTGAATCTGTATTGACAATGTTTAAATTGAGAGTAACTTCACATATGTCGATTATTAACATAAAATAATTAAAAATAGTTTTAAAACAAGTAGCATATATTTATTTTAACTCATTCTTATTTGGTCAAAGGGTTTCAAACAAACAGGTCAAATGTTTTATATATATATATATATATAAACAAACTATTTTTGGAATTAAACCATATATTATTTTCCATTACATACCAATATTTTGATGAACTAGCATCTGCCATTGTCACGATTAACTCTAGAAAGAAAAATCGTTAGATCTCAAACAGTGATTTTGAGAATGTGAAAATACTTTTTAATTTGGATAGGTATGATTTAAGAATAATGAGAGAGTCAATTGAAATATTAAAGAGACTTACTGGTTTAAATAGGGCTGATAAAACACAAAGTATTTCAGCCATGTGAAAACCTCTTATTTTACCTCTGTCTTCTAATATTAGCTTTAAATTAATAGGTAATAAAGCTAAGAAGAATATATAGTTTGATAAACCTCATATTCTGAATGCTAAACTACTTCAAGCTGAATCTCATTATTCATCTTGCACTCAGTCACATTACTGTTTGAGATCTAACAATTTTTCTTTCAAGAGTTAACCTTGATAATGGCGGATAATAGTTCATAGAAATATCAGTATGTAATGGAAAATAATACACAATTTAACCCCAAAAATAATTTATCTACATCATACAAACAATATATATATATATATATATATATATCCCTATGCTTTGGTTTTAGAGTATTTCATTTTCTTAATTAACCAATTGCATAAGAAGTAATCTTGAATTGTTATATATATACTTTCTACAAAATATTTAGAGAGATACTAAATAATATTAAATATTTTTTATTGTGTATATATATATATGACTGTAAATATCCTATACAAACATATAAAAGATCAAAATTTTAATACTGAAATTGTGATATAAAATGGGTGTTCCAAACGAATAATTTACATTTCTGTTTGATTTTACAAATAAAGGTTACAGTGCAATAAAAAAAGTTATTAAGAATTCTTATTAAAAAAAATTGAGATTTTAAATCAAATATTTTATTTATTACTTTGTTATTATAAAAGAATTAAAAGATATCCTACTGCTGAATGTGAAGATGCATTCCATACCTTCAAGAATCTTAAAACCTAATGAATGAACAGGCAAAACTCTCCAGTACAGTAGTGCTAGCATAAGAGATGGTGATCATGTGATGTTCAATGGTTTAACCTAATAAATGCTAAGTTATGTTTGGAAAAATGCTATTCACAGTTGTTCACAAAATCAAACAATATTTGAGATTTAAGAAAGAATTACCTGCTCTTCAGGATTAGCCATTGTGAGTCATGCTATCTCAAAAAATATATGCCAATAAAATTATCATTCTGCTTGTATTTAATATATGCTTTTAAGAACAATAAATTCATATTTATTCTATTCCAAAACCATCTATCATGAATTTGTTTATTTAAGTAAGCAGTTGTAGTAAAATTTCCATAATGGTCCATTAATTACTCAAGTTCACAATAGATGACTCTGAAGTAGAGTAAATAGAATGAATTTATTTAAAACCAGCCTAAGAAAAAATAGAACCCCATACAATGTAGTCACATAGCAAGTGATAAAATGTTTTTATTTATTTTTGATTTTCACAAAAGACATATATCATGCAGGATTGTGGATTTCTGCCATCAAATCATCCACACATCTGCAGGCCAGCTGTGATTTTACCACTTCTAAAAGTATATTAAACAAGGCAAAACTCTCTCCATACAGTAGTGCCACCCTGTGCCAACCAGAGTAATCAATGAAATGCCAGAAGGCTTGTGCATAAAATCCCCATCTAGTGCCTACTCATCCAATACCCCCAGACTAGTTTCTGGCTTATGGTGTTTATCAGTGAGGAGCCTTGGATCTGAGAGCACTAAGATCTATGTGTAGTGCTCTCAGATCCAAGGCTTCTCATTGATAAAGGCCACAAGCCAGAAACTAGTCTGGGGATATTGAATGAGTAGGCATTAGATGGGGATTTTATGCACAAGCCTTCTGGCATTCATTGATTACTCTGTTTGGCACAGGGTGGCACTACTGTATGGAGAGTTTTGCCTTGTTTAATAACGATTATGTGCTAGTATAAGAGATGGTGATCATGTGATGCTTAGTGGTTCTAAAAGTATATGTTAAATGTAAGAAAAGTCTGTATTTTCTTATTATACAATTTATAAGAACATGATATAGATTGACTCTTCATTAATAACTTTGTGAATTGATTATCATCATGAATATATTTTGATCTAATACGTTTTTTGATGTCTAAATAGCAGAAGTATTGAGTTCTGCCTAAATACTCAAATGTTGTTTGACTTTTTGATTATCAGGAAACCTATGAATAACATTCCTCCAAAAATAATTTATCATCTATTGGGTTTTGCTTATCAAAGGCATGCTAATTATTGTGATGATGGACTTCGTGTACATCAATTCCAGTCATCCTCTTCTTTTTTCATCAATAACTTTTTCACATTCTTCACTTTTCTGATAAATCAGATATTCTCATGACATGACAACTCATGAGACAATTTGAATTTGTTATTTGTGCTTCAAGTGACTTGAATTGAAAGTCAAGCATAAGTGGTCGAGAGGTCAGCGACAGCTGCTTTACATGCAGTTGTCCCGGGTTATCGGGTTCGCTTCCCGGCTGATGCTATGACAAATGAGAAAAAAAGTCAAAATTGAAATGTAATCTGATCACATATTTATCCAACTTGCTCATTTTCCTTGCCGACAAAAAAATATTCCAAAGATTTTAGCCAGAGACACTTTAATCATTACTTTTCATATTCTTTTTTAATTAGTAGTATCCATTCTACAAATGTATAGAGAATCAACTAAAAACATTTTAGCTTAGCTTAAACAATTCATTTTTAAAGATATTTTTAATTTTATAACGTTTCAATTGTATACAGATAAACACTTATAAAAATATGCAAAGCATAGTTTTATAAGATTTAGTTACTATATTTGAATTTTTAGCAATTAATTGAGCGCTCTTAAAATCTCAGATTAATTAAAAAAAGGAGAGTTCGTTTTTAAAAGTCGAAAACAGCAGTCATTATTAAAATTCTGAGCAATGTTTACTTTCTTCTTAGACAGGTTGTGACTTGTTTATAAAAACACACACACAAAATAGTGTTCAGCAAAGTCAACACACCTGTGTTTAGGAGTGAAATCTAAAAACAAGTTTAAACATTAGTTTTAATTATCACAAGTTTAGATAAACTAATTAATTTTATAATGTCTGATAAATTCTATCTCTATAGTTTTGCTTAAACTCGAGAATAAAAATTTATTCAAACTTAAAAATTCGAAAAGACATCTTTTTTTATTAACATGTGTACTTAAATTATAAATTAACTTTTTGATAAATAAAGTAGAATATTATATACTTGTTTACATAGAAAGAAAGCGAGAAAAATTAATAAATGGATGTTTAAATGATGATTATGAAAAAAAAGATCGAAAGGTGTTGACTTCCTTATCAAAATCTGTAAACTGCTCATACATTTCATTCTCTATTATGCTATATTTTTTATAATGTCCAAAATTTTAAATTTACTTTATTTTATAGTCCATTTCTACAGTATTATAATTATCCATTCAACAGTCTTGATTCTATATTAATTTTTATTACAATGTCGTCTATAAAAAGTTTTATATTATTTTAATACATATATATATATGTGTGTGTGTGTGTGTGATGTTGATGTGATGCACTCTGACTTTTCCTATACAGAGTCAGGAATCTCTCAGCCACTATGCCCACAGAAAACTGTTAGCCACTTTATCTTCCCTTTCCATTCACCGCCCTAAGTTTTATGTGATGTGATGTTGTGAGGTGATGTACTGTGACTTCTCCTTAAACGGAGTCATGAATCTCTCAGCAGCTATGTCCAGAGAAACCTGTTAGCCACTTTACCTTCCTTTTCCATTGTCCACCCTAAGTTTTTCCATAATCTGCTCCATCCCATTTCCACAACATAATCTTTGTCAACTCCATGACCTAAATTCTCCTCATTTTTTCCCAAACCTAGCATAAAAACCAATAATTCACTTTCTGTATAATCACTTTGTTCATATTTAACCTTCCATAACTTCATTATTTGTACCCTTTCTGCTTCCAAACATTTACATTGAAGTAACAGATGCCTAATATTTTCTATGCCTTCCTTACACAACTTGCAGACTAAATCACCCATACTTTTCCATTTTATGTGATGTGATGTGAAGCACTGTGACTTCTCCTTAAACGGAGTTAGGCATCTCTAAGCAGCTATGCTCAGAGAAACCTGTTAGCCACTTTACCCTCCTTTTCCATTGTCCACCCTAAGTTTTCTCATAATCTGCTCCATCCCATTTCCACAACATAATCTTTGTCAACTCCATGACCTTCATATCTAAATCCCCCTTATCTTTTCCCAAACCTAGCATAAAAACCATTCATTTTTCTGTATAATTACTTTGTTCATATTTAATCTTCCATAACTTCATTATTTGTACCCTTTCTGCTTCCAAGCATTTACATTGAAGTAACAGATGCCTAATATTTTCTATGCCTTCCTTACACAACTTGCAGACTAAATCATCCATATTTTTCTATTTATGTGTATATTCCCTTGTTGCTTAAGATCCTGTTTGAGCCTTAAACAATAAACTACTTTCCTTACTATTATCATAAATTAACTCGCACCCAATGTTCTGTTTACTTCTATATATATTTAAACTCATTTTACTCTCCATACTAGTTCTCCATCTCTCCAACTCCCTATTCTTTAACCCCCCCCTCCCCCCTTTTTAATTTAAAAAAGTAGGTTTAAGGGTTTTAGGATGGGTGGGGTTTTTTAAAAAAAAAAAAAAAAAAAAAAAAAAAAAAAAAAAATATAAAAATTAATGCATCCATGCTTCTATCCCACTCCTTACCACTATAACACTCAACAATCCTCCTAACACAATCATCCCACCTTTTGTACAAGTATACTGACATAAATTCTTTATCCAAATCTTCTGCATACCATATTACCTTTCTCACCCATCTTGTTGCCTGCCCTTTACTTGTAACCCAATTAAATACTATTTTGGCTATTTTTTTATTATCCATAAACTGCAATCTACCAAACATTTTCAATTTACTTTTTGCATCCCTCATATAAAAACTTGACCATCCCATTTCTCCTTGAATTGCCTTCTTTGCTGTCCACACCTCAGCATCTAATGCATGTCTTCCTACTTCCCTTTATACTTTTTCTAAACAATCTAATACCCCTTTACTAATACATAACGCATCATTGCCATATGTTAATCCTGCTACTGCCACTCCCTTCCATACAATTCTAGCTACATCATATTATATGAAAACACTGTTAATTTATTTATCAATCCCTTTCTTTTCTTTGCTTCATTTATCAATTTTTTCTCCCACTCATCCAAGCAATTTTTCTTATTACTCAAGATGATTCCCAAATAACTATAACTATTCACCACACTTAACTTTATATCCCCCAATAAGAAATCTTTGTCTTCTCTTTCCCCAGTATTAACCAACATTTTAATTTAAATGGTAATAACTGCGCCTCCTAGTGAGCTATGTAAACGTCAATCATCTATGAAAAGATGGAATAGTACCAATCTAATCTTTAGCATTGTTGGTATTTAAATTCAGTTTATTGATAAATAGCTATTTTTTTTTTTAATATATATATATATATTTCTATAATTTTTTTAAAATCTTTTTTAACTATGTACATTTGCACTTTAATATACACGATTAAGGTTGCACTGGTGTATGGTTGTAATAGGGTAAAGTTGAAATGGGAGATACAGTATATATATATATTGAAAACATCTCTACATTGCAGTAACTATTGAATTCACATTTTCATGAGTTATTAAAAATAGAGCGAAACCACTGCCTACTTTGGGAAAAAGTTATGAGAAAATTGTCACCACAATCTGGAGATCCAGGGTTTGATGCTTCTAGATTATATGATGGATAATAGTTGTTCACAAAATACATGCATAGTGAGAGAAGTTAGATATTGATAGATAGTTGCAATATGACAGAATGTAGATAGAAAAGGGCGTTACTGATAAAAAAAATTAAAGTTTGGGAATATTTTTATTTACTTTACAAAAAAAAAATCTCTCATTTTATTCCCTACCCCCATTTGAACTTGCTGAGTGGATTACTTATTTTCTATTATCATAAATATTTCACTCCTGATTACCTGCTTAGTTATATACATAAATTATATTATCATAGTTTTTATACATAAATTTATTTTATCATCGTCACTTTCAAGCATTATTGGTCTACTACAGGATAAAGATCTCTAAGTTCAATCCATTGTTTTCAATATTTAGCCTTTCTTCTGTACATCACTTCAGTGCACTTCCTTATCTCATCCACCCATCTCACATGTGGTCTCTTTCAAGGTCTTTTACAATATCTTAGAATCTGGTTTAAGATTTTAATTGTCATCTCTTCTAGCAATATGTCCATCCAACTCTACTTCAGTCTCTTAATTCTTTTATTATATATTTCATTTTCAAACTCTTTTTACTCCTACTAGGCATTTTTTCATACTTCCTTGAGAGGTCTGAAGTCTATGTAATGCTATTCTGTTAAGTGTTTAAGTCTTGGATCCGTAAGTAAAAAATTAGTAAAATGCATTTATTAAAAAACCTTCCTTTCAAACTTATAGGCATATTTCTTTTTAATATTAAATTATTTTTACTAAAAGTACTCTAACAAAGTTGAATTCTAAGATTAATTTCATCTATTATGTTTCCATCTGTAGTAAGAATCTGATCAAGGAATTTGTAGTTGTTAACTGCTTCTAACTCATCATTATCAATCTTTATTTTCCTCTTCTGAGAAAATCTATTGAACATTATTTTAGGCTTTTTAACATTTATCTTTAATCCTATTTTTTTACTTTAATCTGATAACTTTTGCAACATTTCTGAAGTTCTAAAACAATATTTGCAAAAAAGAAAAAATACAAGATCTGCAAAATCAAGATGACTTAAATAAACTCCATTTACTTTTTATTCCTTAGCTTCCCATTTTAATCCACAAAATATTTCTTGTAAAACTGCCATAAAACATTTTGGAGATATTGAATGTTATACATCCTTCTCAATGTTAATCTTCTTAGTATCACAATGTAGACCTAACCATTGTTGTTGCCTTTTAATAAATATTCTTCAAAATATGACAATATCCTGAGTTTATATCTCGATGATCCAATGTTTTAATCATTTTAGAAATGCTTATAGAATGAAATGCCTTTTCATAACCCACTAATCAACTCAGATTCATTGACTATAACTTCTATCAATATCTGGATATGATCCACTGTGCTAAAACCACTTTTAAATTCAGTATCGTCTTTGGTTGATTAAAATCCAAAGTTCACTATAGACACTTTGTAATTATTTTAGGAAAAATTTTGTATAAAACTGATAGATGACTAATAGGTCTGTCATTTCGACTATCTTTTTCTATCACCTTTTAAAAATATTAATATGAATACCGCATTCTTCCAATCATCTGGACATATTCATCATTTAGACATTTGGTATACAAATTTGCCAAAAATATTTATATTTCTTCACCTGCTTTTTTTAAATATATTGATTATATTTTCATCATTACCTGGAGCTTTTCTCTTCTTCATAAATTTAATTGCAAATCTCATTTCATTTAAAAGCTTGGACAATTTAGAAGATGTAGTAGTTGTAGGAGTTACTTTTCCTTTTTCTTTTCTCATGTGTCATAGCATCAGCCGAGAAGTGAACCCGCTAACCTGGGACAACTGCTTGTAAAGTAGCTGTCGCTGAACTCTCGACCACCAATGCTTGACTACTTTTCCTTTTCCTTTATTGCACACTTGCCATTCAATGGCAGAAGGATCTTCATCGGTGGAGCAATCAGGATCAGTCTCTTGAATGCATAAATTGGATTTGGCTTTTTTATTATGATCTGCAGTGCCAAGTTTAGGACTGTTCTTCCATTCATGTTTTTTACAAGGTGAATGACAAGATTTTCATTTAATGTAATGATGTTGTTGTTCAAACATATAGTCAAATGATTTACCATTATGTCATTAGAAATTTTACTGATTACAATTGAAGGCAGCTTCATTGTTTTTATTTTATCATTTTTTCAAGGTCTTTGAATGGGATGTGGTTTCATGGTCTGATGGTTTTAATATTTCATCTGATTTAATCATAAAAGGTTCATTATTCTCATCATGTTTTATTTGAGTGCTATTAATATTAACAACTATATTCTTATTATGACATAAGTTTGTTGTTATAAATAATTGACTTTATTTAACCCTCAGACATTGACTTGTTAAGATTGTTACCATGTTTTGCCATGATCATAGTAATTAGGGTAAAGTTACTAATATTGTGCCACATTTTCTTACAATGGTAGCAATATGGTTTAACATCATGAATCATTAGCACAAGCATGGTGTCTTGATCACTAATTTGAGTTGGTATATCATTAGTCTTGATACCTTTATTGAAACTGGCATATCTTTTAAGTGTAAAGATTGAAAATTTACTACACTCCAGATAGTTCCATTAAGCTATGAAAATTGTCTACACTGTTGTTTAGATAAGATTTTTCAACACACATATATAATGTATATAATGTACTTTCTTTTCTAGTGCATTTATTTTATTTTTAAAATTGTTTTTTCTGTTCCTCATTGTGAAATCCCACAATTATACATCTCAAATTTGGATGATACATTATTCAATAAATTAAATCCCACATATTATGCATATATAGTGTTATATACAAGATCTTTCAGAAAATCATATAAAACATAATTCAGACTGGTTATTGCAAGAACTATTGAACATTCTGTAAAAAAAATAGTTTAAATGAATTAAGTACATCATTAGATATTGTGAAGTTAAATTATTCAATTATTGGTTAAGGCTTTCTTGGGTCTGCTTATCAACATTATTTATACTCAAGTGACAAGATCCAATTTTTCAATATTATTTATTGTGAATCGATGAAATCTGGATGCTGTCATTATACAATTTATAATTTTTCATCTGATTGATGTTATTTTCTTTTTATCAGTTTGATGCAAAACTGACCATCTTTCATTAC